>PGFW01038041.1:6168-17063 GCA_003123925.1 Haematobia irritans | reverse complement strand
GTGCAAGCATTAAATTATTACCAAAGAGAATATTAAAAGATTGTTTTTTAAAGATTCTTTTGTGATTATAACCTCCCTTTTCGGAGGGAGTTTTCTCCCAAACGGACAATGCCTGCATATTTTGTGGCAATATTTGTTGGCTCTGTAATATGCATATGTTTTTTTGTGGAACAGTGTTTCCTATGATTGTCATAAGAGTATTGTGAATTTGCTAGAGGCTCAAATAACCTCCTTTGGATAAATACACTGAAAAAATATTCAGATTTTTATAGATTATTCTCCACAGTACGCAAGAATAAAAGGTATAATAAGTTCAGTCAATCCCACCGACATATCAATGTGGGCTATACCCTCAGAAAATTGCTTCTGTAACATATACTCCCAACCACATTCTGCTTCAAGCATATATATCTTCAGGATTGGAACCTTAAAGAAGTGATGCAGCTTCCAGTTCAACGCTGAATGATATGCCAAATACCAAAACAGCTGATGAATTAATGAAACCAACCTCTTAGCAACTTTTTGGAAAATTTCCAACAAAATATATATTCTCACTTTTTTAATGGACAACGAATGAATTCCGTAAAATTTTTGTTAATATCTTGTTACACATATCGGTAGTCGAGGAGGAGACGTATGATCTTAAGATATTGTCATAGTCCCTCCTGTCCACTTCACTTGGAGAACAGTAACTAATACAATTTTTTTCAAATTAGAATTTCGTCACAACTGACAGTACTTCAATTTATAATCTACGTTTCTGAACAGTTAAAGCCTCATACTTTTTAACTTTGCAAAATTTTAACGTTTTAGGCATAGAATATCCCCGAATTGTTTAAATAGAAATCTCAAATCCTTGTTGTAATGAAATATTGACACAGCTAATGAAAACTCTCTTAATTTTCAATGTGATTTTAGTGCTCCATGTTGAACCACATTGCATCTAAACGAACGATGGTTTGACATTTTTATACGAATCATTTTGAATTCGAACAGGTTAATAGTTCTTATTCATGTATGGGTATATATGGATATGTTAATATGGCAACAAGATTTTTCGACTGTACATAAAATAAGGCCCATGATTTTGTTAGATATTTATTCATTGATTTCATTTTTAGGAGATTTAAACATGTTCTAAAAAGCAACTTAAATAATTAAGATGAAAACATCAAATGATCCTGTCAATGGCAATTCTAAGTATTTCCTTCCTCCCGCTGCCAAAAGCAGTAGCGACAGGAAACACAAATGGCTACAAATGGTCGATGGTTGACAAAATATTTGCATATATGCACTATCCCAGCAAAAAAAATTTGGAAGTTCTTCCAAAGGCACAACTTTAAAAGCACTTCAGAAGATGCACTTCCAATGATGTTCTTTATTTTTTACTACCCAGGAAGTTCTTTTTAATGGCAATTTTTTAATATAACTTGGTTTTGTCATACTTTTAATGGGTAAATTAAACTTTTTTTGTTTCAAATAGGTTAAAAACAGAGTAAGGAATCATACAAATGGTTACAAATCATATGAATTTTGTCGAAAAAAATGCTAAATCCAACCTGAAAAAAATGTGAATTTTAATGAAAATATTTTGAGGTCAAACACGTTTCTGACAAAGCATTAGAAATCCATTAAAATTATGAAAATTATTTATTTGGCAAAAATATCACCAGAATTTTTTAATTTACTTCCAAAACATTGAATTCGGATCACAACACTAAAAGAAAAGTTGATGCAAATTCAGTGCAACGGCTATCCGTCCCTATGACAAGCCTAATTCATCGCTTCTTGCCTAAAATGTTTGCACCACTTCGCGGATCCAAAAAGAAGCATTTTCATTACTTTTCTTGGCGACGCCTTTTTTTTCTGGATATTAATCTATGTCTGCAGTACTCTTTTAATATTCTGATATCTATGAGGGAAGTTCCTAGTTTAAAGATAGTGAACGTTTAATGTGATTCATATATAATTCAGTGAATGAGATGGTTGGTGGTATACTACTTGAAAGACGTCTCCTATTTTTTGAATACGTTTTAGCTTTAAAGCCATTTAAAATAACAAGTATATACGGCCGTAAGTTCGCAGGACGAAAGTTTTATGTACTCTCCACCATGGATTGGCGTAGAAAACTTCTTACTAAAGACTCGTCATCCACAATCAAATTACTTGGTTGGCGGACGATGGCAAGGCATCTTAAAATTTCTTAACAATCATGCTTACAAATTTCTAGGCGTTACGGATAGTGAAATAATGCGCTTCTCTTATGAGGCCTCCGCAAGCCAAATCTGGGGATCCGGTTTTATATGGGGGCTACTATATAATCTATGGACCGATGTGGACCAAATTTTTGCAATGATTGTTAGAGACCATATACACACACCACTGTTCCCAAATTTCAGGCCGGATCGGATGAAATCTACTTCTCATAGGAGGCCTCCACAAGCCAAATCTGGGGATCGGTTTATATGGGGCTATACTTAATTAGGACCGATATGGGACCCAATTTTTGCATGAGTTGTTAAGAGGTACCAGTATACCAACTACCATGTACCAAATTTCCAGCCGGATCGGATGAAATCTGCTTCTCTTATTGAGGCTCCGCAAGCCAAATCTTGGGGATCGGTTTATATGGGGGATATATAAGTTCGTGGCAATGGACCTGATGTTGGACCAATTGTTTTGCATGGTTGTTAGAACCATATACAACACCATTTGATGTACAAAATTTTCGCGATTCGGATGAAATGCTTTGTTAGAGGATCCCAAACCCAAATACGAAAAGGATCCCTTGAGTATGGGCCGAGCTAAGTAAGCAAGTCTGACCGAGTCATTGCCCATTTTCAATACCATCCGCCTACATGAAATAACAACTACTGACTGCTGCCAGTTTCAAGTCGATAGCTATGTTTCGTCGGAAGTTAGCGTGATTTCAACACCCTAACTGTTAACACGTTAACAGTTGCTTTAGCACATTTCACTAAAGCCGACAAGATTGCCACAAGAATGCCAAACGAATATTTTAAGAACTTTCCATGACGCGACAGAAAAAACGAAATCCATTCATGGAATCGTGACCGGCGTTGACCGAAACAGTGAACAATCCGTTTTGATATTCGCGAACGTTTCGTTCATTTTTATTACATCCGGTTCACAGATTTTGGAAACGTATTTTTATACCCTCCACCATGAGGATGGGGGGTATATTAACTTCTGTCATTCCGTTTGTATAACACATTAAATATTTGCTCTAAGACCCCATAAGTAAATATTATATTCTGGGTCGTAAAAGTTGAAAAATTTCCTGCAGTCGATCTGAGCATGTCCGTCCGTCTGTTAGAAATCAACCGCTAACTTCCGAACGAACAATCTTATCGACTTTAAAAACTTGCACAAGTAGTTTGTTATTGATGTAAGTCGGATGTATTGCAAATGGGTCCATATCGGTCCAATTTTACGTAATATCCCCCATATTAGAACGGACCCCCAAATTTGGCTTGCGATTGCTCTTAAGAATAAGCAATTTATCCGATCCGGCTGAAACTCGGTTACATAAATAATTGTAAATATATATAATCCCTATAAACGGACCCCCCAAAATTTGGCTTGCGATTGCTTAAGATAAGCACATTTCATCCGATCCGGCTGAAACTCGGTACATGGTGTTAGTATGTAATCTCTAACAACCATGCAAAAATTGGTGCCATATCGGTCCCATAATTACATTTAGCCCCCATATAAACCGATCCCGATTTGGCTGCGGAGCCCTCTAAGAGAACCAGGCATTTCATCCGATACGACTGAATTTGGTACAATGGTGTTGGTATATGTTTCTTTTAACAACCATGCCATAATCGGTTCATAATTATATAATATTCCCCCCCCCATATAAGCCGATTTCCCCAGATTTGACCTCCGGAGCCTCTTGAGGAGGCAAAAAATCATTCCGTCCGGTTGAAATTTTGGACGTTGGTGTTATAATTTTGTCTCTAACAAACACCAAGAATTGTTACCATAAAGGTCCATACTTATATATAAGCCCCATATATAACCGTTCCGCGCAGATTTGATCCGGAGCCTCTTTGGAGGAGCAAAAATTCATACCGATCCGGGTTGAAATTTGCACGTGGTGTTTAGTATAAGGCCTCTAATGAAGCAATGCCAAAATTGGTCCAAATCGGTCTATAGTTATATATAGCCGATCACACAAAAAAATTGGATCGCATTATCGGGTTCATAATCATGGTTGCCCACTCGAGCCAAAAAAAAAATATACCAAAATTTTATAATTGAATAGAAAAACATTGTCAAAATTTTATTCTATAGAAAATTCTTCAAAAATTTTATTTCTGTAGAAAATTTTGTCAAAATTGTATTTCTAAGAAAATTTTGTCAAAATTTTATTTCTATAAAAATTTTGTCAAAATTTTATTTCTATAGAAAATTTTGTCAAAATTTTATTTCTATAGAAAATTTTGTCAAAATTTTATTTCTATAGAAAATTTTGTCAAAATTTTATTTCTATAAAAATTTTGTTCAAAATTTTTATTTCTATAGAAAATGTTGTCAAAATTTTATTTCTATTAAGAAATTTTTTCCAAATTTTACTTCTTATAGAAAATGTTGTCAAAACTTTTGTTTTGGCAAATTTTTATTTCTATTAGAAACTTTAACTTAATTATATAGACTATTTAATCGGTGCCTTTTGTAGTTGAATATATACCGGCGTAACACGCAAAGAAAAAAACGTTTTGGAAAACGTGTACCGAAAACGTTTTTCTTTTGTTAGAGTTTTTTGAATTGCTTCGAAAATTTTAAAAACTTTTATCAACCAAAATTCGTTTTGTTACAAAATTTTTATTTTTTCAGAATAAAAAAAAAGTTATTTTTGAAACAACAACACAGTCCCATTTCGTTTATATCAAACCACTGATTCTTTTCCGACTTTAGTCTTTAATGAAGACCACAAGTTTACAGTTCAAAATTTAATATACTACAATGTAAATGTTGAACATTTTTTCGAATTTCCGAACATATCTGGAATAATATGTAAAAAAAAAAAAAAAGCAAAAAAAAAACCTTTTGCGTCGAAGCGGGATCGAACCCATCGACCCTTGGCATGCCAAGTCGGACGTTAGCACCAAACTTGCTCTCCACGTGCCAACTAAATGTTTTTTTTGTAAATAAACCGTTGTTTTATTCGGTTCGTCGGCGGTCCGCAAAGCCAGCTATGCTATATTAAATATAACTTGTATGGATATTTATCCATATGATGACCAGTACACGGTAACATAGGCTCAGTGGTTAGTGTGTTGCTTACAAAGTGCATGGGTCGCGGTTCGATTCTCCGTCCAGGCGAAAGGTAAAAAAAATTTTAAGAAAACTTTTATAAAATCCGTATAATTTCTTCTACATTTGTTGGTATTACAGAAAAAAGGTGCCTAAGAAACTAAAAAACTTCCGTGAAGTGGAGAAAGATGTGAGGGAAAAATGCAATTACGCCGACAAATAAAATTTTTTGAGTTAGTCTTTATGAAATATTGTTTTTTACATCACTAGGAAAAAGAATAAACGTTTATCCAAAAATAAGTATATACTTTTCTTCCAAATGTACTTTTCCTTTCAACGAAAGCAAATGAGAAAAACGAACCTTTGTTTTGTCTAAAATTTTCGTTGGAGGAAAGAAATTATTTTTTTGCGTGTATAAACTATGTGGTATACTATTACGGTGTTTGAAAGTTTTAAGATACCTTGCCTATCGGAAGTGTTACCTCAACCCAAGTATTTCGGATTTGGATGACGAGTCTATCAGTAGAATTTTCCAGGCTGGAGGGTACATAAACTTCGGCATGGCCGAACTTACGCCGTATATACTTGTTTCTATTCGTTCTAGTTTAACGTCAATGACAGAGGCGTTATTTTTAAAGCAAGACCGATTCGTCGTGGCCACATTACATGTGAAATCACATAGAAGGAAGCTTTGCACACACTCAGATCTAAAATATATCCGGCAGGATACTTTCTTAGACATGGCTTTACCTTAATTTATTTTGAAAATTCACAAATGGTATATTCACTCCTACTTTGTTGAATATCCTGAATATCCTCTTTTTCAATTCCGTCTACTCTTGTTTTCCAAACATTCGGTGCAAACATTAAATTATTACCCAAAGAGAATATGAAAAATTGTTTTTAAAGATTCTTTTGTGAATATAGCCTCCCTTTTCTGAGGGAGTTTTCTCCCAACGACAATGCCTGCAATATTTGTTGGCTCTGTAATATGCATATGTTTTTTTGTGGAACAGTGTTTCCTATGATTGTCATAAGAGTATTGTGAATTTGCTAGAGGCTCAAATAACCTCCTTTGGATAAATACACTGAAAAAATATTCAGATTTTATAGATTATTCTCCACAGTACGCAAGAATAAAAGGTATAATAAGTTCAGTCAATCCCACCGACATATCAATGTGGGCTATACCCTCAGAAAATTGCTTCTGTAACATATACTCCAACCACATTCTGCTTCAAGCATATATATCTTCAGGATTGGTCGAAACCAAATATTGTTTGTATTGTTCAAACATATTATGTTTCACCTTATGCATACACTCGTAGAAAAAAAATTAATGAAATTTTCTTTGTATATATTAAGACGCCAATTGGTTACTTCCATTTTTTTATAACTTGCAGCATACTTCTCTCAGTCTCTTTTAAACACATATATGTTTATAGGCAATTTCTAAATTAATATATGTTTGCATCCACACATATTATGTTACAAAAAGAGGGAAGGTCCCAAATACAATATGTTCGAATATATTAACATATATGTCGCAAACATGTTATGCTAGTTTAAGAACACTATATGATTGTCCTTAAAAATAATGTGCTAAAAACTTGTGTTCCAAACATATATATTTTTTAAAATTATATGTAAATTTAAAAATTATCTATACATTTTAAAATTTACCAAAACATATTACAGATTTGGCTTGCGGAGCTCTTGTAGAAGCAAATTTCATCCGATTTGGTTGGAATTTAGCACATGGTGTTAGCTTAGGTTAGGTGGTAGCCCGATGTATCAGGCTCAATTAGACTATTCAGTCCATTGTGATACCACATTAGCACATGGTCTAATATCCATACACAAATTGGTACATATCAGTCAATAATTATATATAGCCCTGATATAAGCCGAGCACCTGATTTGATTTCCGGAGCTTTCTGGAAGTGCAAATTTCATCCGATTCGGTTGATATTTGGATATAAGAGATATGTACGTGAGTTCTATTTCACTCAGGCTCACGTACACTAACGCACGATATTTTTGGAAGGACTCAAGCATACTCACGGACTGAAAACATGAGCATGATTAAAATCGAGAGCGTCATTAAACTCTTAACATCACTAAGCAAATTCAACTCCTAAGCTTTATTATATGATTATTTTCGTGAGCGTATCGATTCGAGTTCAATTCTTAGTACAAATTGTCTTCAATGGAAATTATTTTATTTACTCTGTAAAGGGTGATACGGTCAAAATTTGGTCAAGGGAAAACGGCGTGTAAATCGGTTGAAATCGTTTATTTAAAAATCAAATTAAATTTATTTTATACCCCTCCACCATAAAGGATGGGGGTATATTAACTTTGTCATTCCGTTTGTAACACATCGAAATATTGCTCACGACGGCCCATAAAGTATATATATTTCTGGGTCGTGTGTGAAATTCTGAGTCGATCTAAGCATGTTCCGTCCGTCTGTCGGCTGTCCGTCCGTCTGTGGAAATCAACGCTAACTTCCGAACGAAACTAGCTATCGACTTTGAAACTATGGCACAAGTAGTTGTTATTGATGTAGGTCGGATACGGTATTGAAAATGGGCCATATCGGCCCACGGTTTACGTATAGCCCCATTAAAACCCGTCCCCAAATTTGGCTTGCGGAGCCATGCGAGCAGCAAAATTTCATCCGATCCGGTTGGAAATTTGTTTATTTCACCTATTTTCCTTGTTTTCGACCGTTGCGTCTAAGTATTCGGTCTCTAACTAACCATGCAAAAATTGCGTCCATAATCGGTCATAAAATTTATATACGCTCCCATATAACGCGATCCCCAGATTTGACCTCCGGAGCCCTCCTTGGAGGAGCAACTTCATCCTAACCCGATTGAAATTTGGTACGTGGTGTAGAATATGGTCTCTAACAACAGCAAAAACTGGTCCATAACGGTTCCATAAATTTATATAAGCTCCCATATAAGCCGAATCCGCAGATTGACCTCCGGAGCCTCTTGGAGGCCAAAATTCATCCGATTCCGTTTGAAATTGGGTTACCTGGATGTTAGTATACGCGGTCTCTTAACAAGCATGGCAAAAAATTGGTCCATATCGGGGTCCATTAATTATAATATAGCTCCCATATAAAACCGATCCCGCAGATATTGACCGCTCCGGACCTCTTGGAGGAGCAAAAGTCATCCGATGCGGTTTGAAATTTGCGTACATTTCGTTAGTTATTATGGCCTTAACCAGCATGGTAATAAATTGTCAAATTTTTATTACTATAGCAAAGTTTTGTCCAAAATTTCATTTCTATAGAAAGTTTTTGTAAAAAAGTTTATTTCTATAGCACATTGTCTTTGCCAACATTTTATTTCCATAGAAAATTTTGTCAAAATTTTATTTCTATAGAAAATTTTGTAAAAAATTTATTTCTGTAGAAAATTTTGTCAACATTTTATTTCTATAGAACATTTTGTCAACATTTTATTTCTATAGAAAATTTTGTCAACATTTTATTTCTATAGAAAATATTTTGTCGAAAATTTTATTTGGCCTATAGAAAATTTGTCAAACGATTTACTTCCATAGAAAATTTTGTCAACATTTTTATTTTCTATAGAAAATTTTGTCAAGTTTTTATTTCTATAGAAATTTTGTCAAAATATTTTATTTCTAATAGAAATTTTGTCAAATCTGAATTATATTACGTATTTAATCGGCCTTTTTTTGTTTATATATACCCCTTTATGGACTAACTTACAATTTAGAAGACAGTGTTAAAAAGTTTTACGATACCTTGCCATCGGCAAGTGTTATCGCAACCCAAGTAATTCGATTGTGGATGACAGCCTTTAGTAGAAGTTCCTACGCAATCCATGGTGGAGGGTACATAAGATTCGGCCTGGCCGAACTTACGGCCGTATATACTTGTTCAAGTTCAATTAGTATAAAATTCAGGAAAAATATCGTTTAAGGCTTTCGCTTTTCCAGAATCGAATTGCGGCCTCAGCTTGACACCTGCCATCAGATTTTGTACAAGCACCTTGTCCACTTATTCGCCGGCAGAAGCCCCCAAGTTTGCCTTGGAATCGCTGCTCGTCCTTAGCAGTTTTTTGGTCTTCTTTAGTTTCCGCCTTGACAATAGCCCAGTAATTTCTCACTTGGGCGGGAAGCTTTGGCGTGTTGGGAGCGGTTCTTGTCCTTGGCGAACCACCTGGCACGTTGTTGGCGGCGTACCACTCCATTGGCCTTTTTACCGTAATTGGCAAGATGCCACAAATCCGGCCAAAACAGTACGGAACAACCGTGTTTTCTTTCAGGAAAGGCGCAGACGTTTATTCAAACACTCTTTCACGTAAAATTTCATTGGTTTTGACAGTCCCGGAAGCTATGAAACTGCTGCACAACTCAAGCCAGCAGGTACAGATGGCTTTGCCAAACCATATATTTCTTTGCGACTTGACAGTTTTTATGTGCTTGAAATATCTGGCTACCTTATCCTCTTCCTTTTGCCGTATAAACTCCTGTCCCGGAAGCTGGCTTGTAGTCGGCTTTTGACGTAGGTTTTCGTCGTCCATTTACCACGCAGTCAAACTTTCGTCAGCATCGTCCGTGTAAGGCCAGCCTCCGGGGATCGCGCTATTGGCACGTTCGTATTTTGTATACCATCGCGATTTGGAGTCACATACCGTCATTGTAAATCGATAGTCCGGCTCGTTTTTTGGCGCGATGCACGGTTGAGACGATACAGCCAGCTATTTGCGGCATACTCGGAGAGAGAGTTGTAGGGTTTCGCTTTGAAACTACCGGCAACTCTCTTTGTCGCTCTCAGCGGCTTCCGCCGAACCCGCTGCCCTCGAATAGTCTCGATCCTTACCACCTCCCTGTCCATTTCCGATCCAGACTTGCCTGGCTGTCGACAAATCGTTCCCACAAACACTTTAATTACATTTGTAAACGCGTTGATTGGCCAACTTTAGGCGATTTTGCCAGCTTGGGCAGTGCGAGTAAGCTCGGATTTTCGCGATGCGCGAGGCCGAAAATTTTTGATACGCTGTTCTTTCTTTTGCTTGGACGGCATTTTGAAAACTGAAGAGTGAATTCCAAAATCAAAATAGGAGGCAACATTCACACACACACCTTCAAAATGAGGGGTGTTCAGGTTTTTTTAAAATGCAAAATTTGAAAGAAATAACTGTCAAGTTTATATTGACCAAATTTTACCGTATACCACCCTTTATGTAGTGGACAAATATTCATGGTCACAAAAAACGGCTAATCAAGGGACATAAAATTCTTTATGTTTACGTCAAACTCCTACTTTTTTCAGGTGTGTATATGTTGAATGCCTAATACATTTACCCCTCCCCGTTATTTAAATATAACGAAGATTCTATTGTGATATTTTGTCATAAGGTTTTGCTGGCTTTTAACGTTTTTTGCCGTAGTCCCTCGATTCCGTTTGTATTTTCTGCTATGTTCTCATTTTATTATTTTAGTTTTTTTGCTTTTTTTTTGAAGGCAATGTTGTAAAGAAAAACTTAAAAGTGCCAGGGACAAAACATGGGAAATATTTTGAATTAAGCTCCCCCATTACCTCTAAGCCTTAGCAT
>PGFW01038038.1:8761-21469 GCA_003123925.1 Haematobia irritans | reverse complement strand
ATTGGCCTAGGTTTGCTAAAGAAAATTTTAATTCAGCTGGGCTGAATAACATTTTCTACAACGGTAACTACAAACTCATATGATTTAAAGCCATGTGTAAGATAAGATTCAATTCAGCGGTGCTGAATAAGGTTTTCTAAAACACAACTACAAACTCATATCCACCAAAACTTGGAGCACTATTTCAGGCAAGGATGTAAGGCGAGAGAGCAGTACCAACTGCTTACAAAACAACCGAATCAGCGCTGAATTTTGTGGGCAATGTCCGATTTAAGCAGCTTCTACATAGCGCTGATATAATTGCATTTTTTAATAGAAATATTGCTCGAGTGATATATAATCTTGATATAGCATTTGTTGGGGCTGAAGAAACAGCTACTACCTTTCATGCATCTATACAGCATGACTTGGTTGCAATAACCGTAAACGAATGATCATTAACTCAGTTTGATTATTCGTTTACCTTATTGCCACCGATTCATTGCAGTGTGATGCACTGTCTACTTTATATATAATACCAACAAGTTATAAACGGGCGTAAGTCGGCCAGGTCGAATCTTATGTACCCTCCACCATGGATTGCGTAGAAACTTCTACGAAAGACTGTTATACACAATCGAATTATACTCAATCGAATAAGTAAGGAGCCAGAATTGAAATATGGAGGTCGCTTATATGGGGGCTATATACAATTAAATATGAACTTGATATGACCAATTTTTGTGTGATTGGGGATCGATTTATCTGAGGGCTATATATAACTATAGACCGATATGGACCTAGTTAAGCATGGGTTTTAACGGCATATACTAGCACATTGTTGTTTAACGGCTAGTATACTAGTTTATGATGGGGGCTATATATGATTATGGACTGATATTGGACCCATTGGCGATGGTTTGTTAAATATCACATACTCACCACCACGTTACAAATTTTCAACCAGCATCGATGAATTTTGTTTCTCCCACAAGGCACCGGAGGTCAAAATCTGGGATCCGGTGTATATTGGAGGGCTTTATATAATTATGCGTGACTGATTTGAACCAAATTGATGCATATGTTTGTTGGCATACCATATCTAACATCACGCCTACCAAATTTCAACCGATATCCGATGAATTTTTAGCTCTTTCCTAGCGGCTCCGTAAGGTCAAAATCGGGGGATCGGTTTATATGGGCGGCTATATTTATAATTATTGCCGACCGATGTTGCGCACCAATTGTGTGCATGGTTGTTTTAGAGACCATATACTAACACCATGTACCAAATTTCAGCCGAGAATAGAATGAAATTTGCTTCTCTTAGAGGCTCTGCAACGCCAAAAATCTGTGGATCGGTATTAATATGGAGGGCCTATAATAATTTATGGACCGATGGGACCAATTTTTTGCATGGTTGTTAGCAGACCATTACTAACACCATGTACCAAATTTCAGCCGGATCGGTATGAAATTTGATTCTCTTAGAGGCTACCGCAAGCCAAATCTGGGGATCGTTTATTATGGGGGCCGTATCTATATAATTATTGGACCGATGTGACCAATTTTGCGATGGTTGTTAGAAGAACATATACTTACACCATGTACCAATTTTCAGACGGAGCGGATGAAATTCGCTTCTCTATTTAGAGCAATCGCAAGCAAATCTTGGGGGGGCGTCCGTTTATTATGGGGCGTATACGTAAAACGTGCGACCGATATGGCCCCATTTTTGCAATACCATCCGTCCTTACATCAATTAATAACTTACTTGCTGGCCAAGTTTCAAGGTCAGATAGCTCGGATACCTTGTTTCGGTTCGCGAAGTTTAGCGTGGATGTTCAACAGAACGACGGACGGACATGCTCAGATCGATCTCAGAATTTCACCACGCCCTCAGAATACTATTACACTTTATGGGTCTTCAGAGCCAATATTTCGATGCTGTACAACGGAATGACAACAAGTTTACATTATACCCCCCATTTCCTATGGTAGAGAGGCTATAAAAAACGCGCAATAAACTCCCTTACTGCTGAAGTAGTTTTTTGCTACGATGGTTTCAAACAATGTGCAAGATAAGAAAAGATTCAATTCATATGTGCTGAATACGCATATTTTCGTAGGAAGACTTAACATCTAATCTAGCCTGAATATTTGATTTGAATAGCGAGATATTTTACTAATAAGTTTTTTCATACGAAATCCTATAATACAGCTTTTTCATAGGAGAAAAGCTATAATTCAGCTATGATGAATATAGATTTTTGCGTAGAAAGTCTTTGCCTAAATGAAATTCTATATAGTTGTATAGTTCCCTAGGTTTGCGTTAGGTGGCAGCCGATAATATTTCAGGCTCATTTAGAACTAAATTCAGTCCATTGTTATACCACATTTTGGTGAACTTCTCTCTTATCACTGAATGCTGCCCGACTTCCATGTTAAGCTCAATGACAAGGCGACCTACTTTTTATAGCCAAGTCCGAACGGTGTCCACATTGCGTGAAACCACTTAGAGAATTTTTGAAACCCTCAGAAATGTCACCAGCGTTCTGAGGGAGGATAATTCACCGTGAAAAAAACTTTTTTGGTGTTCGGTCGATGGGGCAGCAATCGAACACACGACCCTTGTGTATGGCAATGGCGGCATTGCATAACGTTGCACCACCGGTGGCCTCCCAAGTTTCCCTTTAAAGAGAATCTGGCCACATTTGAAAAGGCTTAAGAAAGCGTTTTACAACGGCTTCCAATTATTATCATTACTTCATGAAAAATAATTCAATTCAACTAGAGGTTTAAGATTCCTTATGGCCGAAAAAATGTTAGTCCGACATACGAATTTTTCAATTTTAGCCTTATTTGCTTGACAAAAAAAGCTCTAATTCAGCTTGGTGAATGCGATTTTCTACAAACGGTAACTTCCTTAGTCTATATTAGGCAAAAATCATAGTAATGAGAGGCAAAGCTTCAATTCCAAGTGATGGTAGTAAGGTTTTTCTATGATTTAAAATATTGGATGAGCATAAGATGCTTCCAATTCAGCCTATGATGCACTAATATATTCCAATTGGAATTTTATCATTATATACCCCGAGAAAAAAATTGAGAGATCCTAATTTGATATCAATTAGATAGAGTTTAGATGCGAAAAATGGTAAGATCTAATCATTTCTAATTATTATGGAATTAGCATCTGATCAGATCTCAAAATTGGCTAGATATTGTCTTAGATGTTTAATTATATCTGTTCCCTATATATTATTGGATCTGATGTTAGATCTGGTCATTATATAGATTATTAGGGGCGCCAATTCTTGGAGATCTAATCATATACTTGATTAGATCCCTCAATTTTTACACGCGGTACTTCAATTTAATATATGAGAATATAGCTTCTTAAGGCGGAACCCTGATCAACGCGCCTTGTTAAATGAAGTTTTCATTACAGTTCACATAAAATTTTAGCCAGACTGAATAATTTATTTCCTAAAGCAAAAGCCAGCTTTGAGCTTGCAGCTGTAATAAAGTTTTCATACAAACTTCTTCAATTCAGCTTGATTGCTATAAGAAAAGCTCATAATTCAGCCATGGCCTGATCAAGAATTTTTATATTAAAGTAACTTTTCAAATCATCTTAAGTTTTAAACCATTTTTAAGAATAGAAAACTTCAATTCAGCTTTGCTGAATAAGGTTTCTCTACAAGGCCAAATTCTAATTTGAATGTTTATAATATTGAATTAAAGCCGATAATGCTTCCGTCCAGCTATGCTTTGATTTAAAAATTCCCTGGCGAAAACAAATTGTTCTATCACATACTTCCATTTAATATTAGCGGAACTATTTAGGCTAGAGCCTTGATAGAATGGGAGTTTTTATAAAATCAGAATTAATTTAACCCCAGCTGAATAAGTTTCCTAAAGAAAACGTAGTGACAAAATAAGGATTTTTTTGCCAAACGTTTTATTAACTACATGGAGAAAACATATTCAATTTCAGCTTGCTATAAATAGAGGTTGTTATAGGAAAATTTAATTATTATAGGCCATAGTAACGTTATAAAGCACAGCGGGCACCTATACTTTACGCCACCCTTATGTATTTTCAAAGTGCACTCTTACATTTAATTTCAAAAAGAACTTTTTTGTTTGTTCCTGAAACAAATTTCAATTCAGCCATTGGCTTAATAAGAAGGTTGCTTATTAGGGAAAAACTTTAATTATTAGGCAAGTTCGTTTAAAGCACCACGGGACTATACTTTACCCAACAGGGACTATACCTTACGCACCCTGATGGTCGATTCAAAGTGCCACTCTTACATTTAATTCAAAAAACACTTTTTGTTTGTTCTGCTAATAGACAAACATGTCCATTTTCCCTGATCGTCAAATGTATGGCTACTCAATTTCAAATGGCGTCAATATCGGAAAAATCATTAATAGTTTGCCAACTCTGCTGATTGCTTGTTTTGGGACGTTATTGGTTTTTGTTTTTGATATTTTTGTTTATTTTCTCATCTTCTCAGCGATTGCCGAATCTGATGGCCACCGCTGTGGTTTCGCCACAGTTCGTAGTGCCAAGTTTTATTTTTGTGCGAGATTTTCTTTCGTTGGTTCAGATTTTTTCGATCGCCTAGCCTAAGTTGAGCGAGCTCTTTGGGCTTAGCGGCAGGGGTCATGGGCGGGGGGAGCAGCGCAGCATTCGATTTACAATTCGGAATTGTTTGGTCGATAAACATCTTTCTCAATGATCACATGTGTGCAAAAATAATATATTTCTCATAGCGGCGTCTTCTTGCCAATCCTTACAGCAACAAAATAGAACAAACAACAACAACAGTCAATCAACAACAAACTCAACAAAACTTTACCAATAAGAAACTACCAACACAAAATTCGCTACTTTGCCAATTGGTTACTCGGATCATTAAAGCGAAACTATAATTTGTGCTGTTAACGCATTGCCACGTACTTCATTCATTACGTTACGAAGCAGAGACACAATGCATGACGTTTTGCCTTTTTGGCTTCTGCAACTTAGCGATGCGATATTGAAAGCTTCTTTTTTTAAAGATATAAGCTGTCGTTATGTCCCGTCCATCCCTCTTCATGGCTGTCCTTTTAAGTTATTCAAATTTGTTCCCATTTGATGTACCCCATGGACATGGCATGTTCCGAATACCGAATCTAATGGAAGTTATACATAGGCCAATGAGTCAACAAAATACACTGAAAAAATACATTTTTTTACGTTACATAAGGATTCTTAGAATGTTTGCATATTTTGAAGCCAAGCTTTAAGAGGACGAAAGCTTTTTTTAGATGCCCAAAATAATAATTTAAAAAAACACAGAACCCAGGCCATTTCATATTAAAAAAAGTTTACATAATTTTCAAATAAGTATATAAAGCCCAAATTTCTGCCCAAGCCGATTCTTTTATGTACTCTCTACCATGTTTGATTAGATAAGTTCTAACTAAATTTACTATCATCTATAGTCGAATTAACTTGGGTTTGTGGATACCTTGTTGGTGGCAAGGATATCCTTAAAACTTCTTAACATGTCTAATCCATATATAGCCATATTAAATACCTACATAAACCAAGTTTCAGTTCTAAATATACTACAGATGAGTTTAGAAATAATATGAACCTATATGATCCAGGTTTTCGGAGGGTTAGCGTTTAGGTTTAAAAGGTGGCGCCCGAATATAGCAGGCTCACTTAGACTACTTACAGTCCAATTGTGATACCATATTTGTGAACTTCTCTCTTATCACTGAGTGCTGCCGATATCCAGTGTTAAGCTCAATGACAAGGGACTTTTTTCTTTCTTTCACTTTCATATAGCGAGTCCGAACGGCGTTCCACATTGCCCAGTGAAACCACTTCAGAGAACCTTTTGAAACCCTCAGAAGATATGTCACCAGCATTTACTGAGGTCGGATAAATTCACCGCTGAACAAGATTTTTTTGGTGTTTCGGGTTTCGAAGCAGCGAACTCGAACCCACGACCTTGTGTATGCAACGGCGGACATTGCTAACCATTGCACCACGGTGGCTCCTGCAGGGTAATTAAAGCGCCAATTTCCACCGCATTGGATGAAATTTTGCTCCTCTCAAGAGGCTTCGCAACCAATCTGGCGATGAGGTTTATATAGGGGGCCTATATATAATTATGGGATCGATATGGAAAAATTGTTTTTCCATGGTTGTTATAGGTCGGATAGACTAACAACCACCGGTAACAAATTTCAACCGCAATTGGGCGATACAATTTGTTTTCTTCCGCAAACCCAACTCTGAAGGCGATAAGTTTATATGGGGGCTCATACCTAATAGTGTCCAATATGGACCATTTGCAAAATACTTTCTTCTCCAACTAAGTGGATACTATAAATGTATGTATATAAAGATAACATTTTTGACAAAATTTTCTATTAGAAATAAAATTTTGACAAAAATATAATTTTATTTTTGACAAAAATTTAAATTTGGCAAAAATTTTCTATACAAATTAAAAATTATGACAAATTTTCCATAGAAATAAAATTTTAATAAGAATTTTAGAATAAAGTTTTGACCAAATTTTTTCTTTAGAAATAAAATTTTTCAAAAATTGTTATACAAAAAAAATGTTGAAAAAAGTCTCCTAGAAATAAAATTTTTAACAAAAATTTATTAAATTAATTAAAAATTAATTAATAATTAAATTAATTCTGAATTATTAAGGATTTTACAAAAAAGGGTTTGTTTTACAAAAATTTTTATTAAAATAACAGTTTTGATCAAAATTTCGTAAAATAAAAACTTTGAAAAATTTCTATAGAAATACAATTTTGACAAAATTTTGTATATAGAAAATAAAATTTTGATAAAATTTTTTTCTATAGAGAATACAAAATTTTTACATAGAAATTAAAATTTTGACAAAATATTAAATTTTTATTTTTGACAAAATTAAAATTTTGAACAAAATTTTCTATTAGAAATAAATTTTGGATAAAATTTTCTATACAATAAAATTTATGACAAAATTTTCCATTAGAAAATAAATTTTAATAAAATTTTAGAAATTAAAAGTTTTGACAAAAATTTTCTTTAGAAATAAAATTTTTTAAAATATTGTTTATACAAATAAAATGTTTATTTTTAATTATTAAATTTAATTAAAAATTATTAATAAATAAATTTTGATTATTAAGCGGATAGGTTTAGTGGGGTTTTTAACAAAAAATTTTGTATAATTAAAAGTTTTTTGACAAAATTTTTCGTTAGAAAAATAAAATTTGAAAAAATTTTCCTATAAAAATAACAATTTCTCGACAAAAATTTTCTAAGAAATACAATTTCTTGACAATAATTTTGCTATAGAAATCAAAATTTTTACAAAAGTTTTCAATGGACTATAAAATCTTATGGCCACAATTTCTCTACAAATAAAATTATGACAAAATTTATCCATAAGAAATAAAAATTTTAACAAAAGGTTTTAGAAATAAAGTTTTGGAAAAAAATTTTCTTTAGAAAATAAAATTTTTTAAAAGTTGTCTATACAAATAAAGATGTTTGAAAAAATGTCCTCTGAAGTAAAATTTTAACAAAAATTATTAAATTAATATTAGAAATAAAATTTTGAACAAAAATTAAATTTTATTTTGATCAAAATAAAATTTGACAAAATTTTCCTATAGAAATAAAATTTTTTGGCAAATTTCTATACAAATAAATATTATGACAAAATTTTCCATAGAAATAAATTTTTTAACAAAATTTTTAGAATATAAAAATTTGACAACAAATGTTCTTTTAGAAATAAAATCTTTTTAAACAATTGTCTATCAAAGAAAAATGTGAAAAAATGTCTCTATAAAATAAAATTTAACCCAAAATAATTAAATTTAATTAAAAATTATTAATAAATAATAATTATCTGCAATTATTAAGGATAGGGTTTAGGGTTTAACAAAAAATTTTATAAAATTAAAGTTTATTGACAAAATTTTCGTTAGAAATAAAAATTTGAAAAAATTTTCCCTAATCGAAAATATAATTTTGACAAAAATTTTCTATAGAAAATAAAATTTTGAGAAAATTTTCTCTAGAAAGTAAAATGTTACAAAATTTTCAATGGATTATTAAATTTTTGACAAAATTTTCTTCTTAGAAATAAAAAATTTTGACAAAATTTTCAATGATATAAAATTTTGGCACAATTTTCTCTACAAAATAAATCTTTATGACAAATATTATCCATACGAAATAAAAATTTTTGATAAAATCTTCTATACAAATAAAATTATAAACAAAATATTTCCATCATAGAAATAAAAATTTTAAACAAAAATTTTAGAAATTAAAAATTTGACAAAAAATTTCTTTAGAAATAAAATTTTAAATCGTCTTTATACAAATAAAATGTTAAAAAAATGCCTCTTAGAAATATAAGTTTAAACAAAAATTATTTTAAATATACATTAAAAATTATTAATAAAATAAATACTCTTAACAAAAAAATTGTATAAAAATAAAGTTTTGACAAAATTTTTCGTTTAGAAATAAAATTTTGGAACAATTTTTCTATAGAAATAAAAATTGTTGACAAAAATTTTTTATAGAATAAAATGTTGACAAAAATTTTCATCATAGAAATAAAATTTTGACAACATGTTTTCATAGAAAATAAAAATGTTCACAAAATTTTGATATAGAAATAAAAATTTTGTACAAAAATTTTCTATAGAAATTAAAAATTTTGAAAAAAAAATTTACTACACAAATAAAATTAATGGGACAAAATTATCCATAGAAATGACAATTTGATAAAATTTTCTATACAAATAAAATTCATGAGCATAAATTTTCCATAGAAATAAAAATTTTAACAAATATTTTTAGAGATAAAGTTTTGACAAAAATTTCTTTAGAAATAAAAATTTTAAAAATTGTCTTATACAAATTAAAAATGTTTGAAAAAAATGTTCTCTCAGAAGTAAAATTTTTAACAAAAATTATTTAAATTAAATATAGAAATAAATTTTGACAAAATATAAATTTTATTTTTGACAAAATACAATTTTGAACAAAATTTTCTATAGAAAATATAATTTTGGCCCAAAATTTTTCTATTACAAATAAAATTTATGATCAACAATTTTCCATAGAAATAAATTTTAACAAAATTTATAGAAATAAAAATTTGACAAAAATGTTCTTTAGAAATAAAAATTTTTTTAAAAATTGATCTATCAAAGAAAAATGTTTGAAAAATGTCTCTATAAATTAAAATTTTAACAAAAAATAATTAAATTAATTAAAAATTATTAATAAATAAAATTTTCTGAAATTATTAGAGGATAGGGTTAGGGTTTATTTTAACAAAAATTTTTTTTATAAAATAAGAAGTTTTCGAACAAAATTTTCTGTTAGGAAATTTAATAAATTTTTAAAACAATTTTCCATATCGAAATATAATTTTTTGACAAAATTTATTCTATAGAAATAAAATTTGAAGAAATCTTTCTCTAGAAATAAAAATGTTGACAAAAATTTTCAATGGATATAAAATTTTGATCAAAATTTTCAATGGCGATATTAAAAATTTGGCCACAATTTTTCTCTACAAATAAATTATGACAAAATTATCCATAGAAATAAAACTTTTTTTTGATTAAATCTGTCTATAACAAAATAAAATGTATATCAAAATTCTTCTCCATCAGAAATAAAAATTTAACAAAATTTTAGCAAATAAAAAATATTGACAAAAAAATTTCTTAGAAATAAGAATTTTTAAAAATTGTCTATATCAAATAATACATGTTTAAAAAAAAATGCCTCTAGAAATAAAGCTTTTTAACAAAAATTAATTAAATTAATTAAAAATATTAATAAAATAAAAACCTTTAAAAAAAGATTGGCTATAAAAAATAAAGTTTTGACAAAAAATTTTCGCTTATAGAAATAAATTTTGCGAACAATTTTCTTATAGCAAATAAAATGTTTGACAAAATTTTGTTATAGAATAAAATGTAGACAAAATTTTTTCATATTAGATAATGAAAATTTTGACAAACATGTTTTTCATAGAAATAAAATGTTCACAAATTTATGTTAATAGAAATAAAATTTTGACAAAGATTTTCTTTATAGAAATAACAATTTTGAAAAAAAAAATTTCTCACACAAATAAAATTGATGACAAAATTTATCCATAGAAATACAATTTTGATAAAATTTTCAATACAAATAATAATTTATATCCTCTCTATTTTTTGATTTATTATGAAAATTTTTACACAGGTATGTCAAATTAATTTTTTTCATATAGGTTTTGGGGTCTTAATACAAAAAAAGTTTATTCAGCCAATTGAAATTGCTCCTTATCTTTGAGTAATCTCATTCAGCTGGCCTAAATTTAATGTTTGCCTTTACGAATTTTTATTTAGCAAGGCTGCTAGTGACGGTACTCTATATAAAGCATTATTCAGCTTTATTAAATTGAAGTATATGATATTAAACTAATGTTTTCTTTGAAATTTCTAACTCAGCCAAGCTGAATTGAAGCTTCAACTAGATTAAATTGAAATATGTGATAGGAAACTAAAGCTTCCTAATGAATACATTACTTAGCATAGCTGAATTTAAGCTTCCTCCCTCATAGAATATTTTAAACCATACGAAATTGCGTTGTAGAAAAAAAGCGTATTCAGCCAACTTTTTTCTCATACATGAGCTTCACGTTCCCTTGTAGAAAATCGTATTCAACTAAGCTGAATTAAGAATTTCTAGGGAATCCTGTGAAAGGCTGGCTCTATTGCTAATCACAACATTGGACTTCTCTGGATGAAGGCAATCGTTTGTGGTTGGTGGCATGTTGTAGTTGTGCGCCATCTAGCCAGCCAAAAATGTCTGTGAGAACCAGAACGCCACTTTTAGTAGGGAGTTTTCACTTCGGCTTTGGAAAAAAAGAAGAAGGAGGTTTATGGACCCAGTTGCTGAGGTGACGAGGCAGCAGAAATCGCACAAGTAGCCTGTTGGAATTGCACTCTCATTCCTTGCATGGTAATCAATAATCGAATTGATAACGATCATGTTTAATTTTCATTTTTGGGATCTGGCTGGCGGATGGGCCAACTGCAGGCAAGCTGGCCGGTTTGATGTCCGTCTGTCCGGCCGTACACTCATCTACTGGCTGAACGGTGTGCGCGATTTGGTTTTTCGGAGGGTAACGGAGATGGACTTTAACAGCAGCCATTTGCCGCTCTTCCCAAAAGAAGTGATTGCTAACTACATAGCGCTGTTCAATGCTAAGCTGAGACTGGGAGATGTTTTACTTTTTGTTGTGGTCATCTTTCTTTGCTGAGGACATCGCATATTGGCAAGCAAAAGACGCGACATAAATTATGGTTACGGCAAGTAAAATTGGAATTCCTTTGGTTTTTGTTTTTTTTGATGGGGAGATGGGAACCAAAATGGTCCCATTTAATACCCCAACGGAATGGAGTATGAAAGCGAGAGGGGGTATTTTGCTGTGGCTTTGTTTTTAGGTTGTGATTTCCTTTGAGCGCCGCCTGCTTTTAATTTGACTCCTCGACGCATTTACCACAAGATTGATGATTTCCAGCGGCTTTTAGTTTCACAGGTAGCATTATGAGGGGTGTTTAAATGGTCACTCCAAACGCCAGTCCATCTCTTGGTGAGTGGTGGTGATTATTAATAATTTCGAAGAAGAAGAAGCGAGAAATCTTCACCGGTTGCCGTTAGAAGGCATTCTGATCCTCACCCTTCACCTTCTATGTCAGAGTATTGGCCGAGAGAAGGGGCTGCTTGCATACCAAGCATGCCCGGGTTGATGCCTGACCATGGTGTGACACACACCCAGTCAGTCCCATGAACAATTGTTTGGCACTGGTTTTGCACTTGATCATGTCGAAGAGGCATCTCAAGGAGAAACAGGGGGGCTAGCCCAAGAAGAGCTTGAGAAAACATTGGAGTAAATAACTTTTCGTCAACTATTTTGGCCACTAAGTCAGTGGCTGTAGCTTGGATCGTGGGCTCAATCTGCAGCAGCCAGACATTCAGCCTGTTTGCCATCCAGCCGGTGTGTGTGTGTGGTGTATTGGTTACCTCGATCGTTGGCTCATTCTTTATGGGAGTGTGTCTGTCTGTCTGTCTGTGTGTATGTATGTGTGGCTATGTGCGAGCGCGCGTTTACAAAAATGCTGAGATCCAAAAGCTGCACTATGCTAATTACGTCATGTGGTCTGCCGCTTATGGACATATTATATTGTGGGAACCAAAAACTGGTATCGAATTTTTGTGTTTGGCGACGCCAATCGTCCAACTCAGCTCTCCTTAACCTATGGAGCGGGCGGACAATGGGGTAGCAATGTTTGGAAACTATGGTCTGTCTGTCTACGTATTATGGCTTATGCGCCTCCTTGGCCATTGGTTATGGCGGCTACTGTCGTCGATGTCGTCGTCATCATCACCGAACCTCCACGTCCACCTCCTTCATCATCATCGATGTTTAATTTTGGTGGCGGTGCAATCGTACGGCTTGTTGCTTGAATGCAACAAAAATGCTGACGCTTAAGGAGTCAGAGGAATTGTTTGCCGCTGTTGTTGTGTGTGATCGCAATTCGGGTGTTAGCCAGCATGGCTTGTTTCAGCAACCCCCTGCCCCTTCCCAAAAATAAAAAAAAACGAAAAAATTGTGTTTTGTC
>PGFW01038015.1:10221-23838 GCA_003123925.1 Haematobia irritans | reverse complement strand
TTGATATTTTTACTTCACTCTCGTTCACCAACCTCTCTCTCTCTCTTCTCTGCGCTCGTTGCCCTATCAAACACAGGACAATTATGAGATATCCTAGAGAAGGACTTGTAATAACATTAGTTAGGCATAGATAGTTTCATTCACCTCTAAGAGACAATCACATTATTTTGGAATTTGCATTAATTCTATCCTTCTGCATTTCTTGTGTCGAGTTTAACAATTCTTTTTTTTTAAATATTGTTGTTGCTGTCATAAACTTGCAATTCCTAATGGATTCGAAATGTTTGTTTTATATATAACATCCATAGATGAGGCATAATGTTCCATGTACCTATCATTGCCAACCATTGCTGTGTAGGAATCGAGAGAAGATGGCTAAAATCCTGACTATCAATGTAACTCCTACTAGGGTGTAAAGCCTGTTTCCAATGTCGACCAAAAGAAGCGACACCAAGATTACACTTACTTTAGAATCAGGCAGTCAGTATGCAGAAAGACAGAACATCATCTGTTCAGAAGATGAAGTTCTCCTAGAGTTATTCATCTACAAGGAGTAAACAGTAGCTAGAAACATGTTCGCCAAGCACTATTAGTTTATTGACTAAGCAGAGAGAACCGTTGATGTTTTTAAGGGCTATTTAGAATCCATAGCATGGACTGGAACCTGACCATGAGAATGCTTATTAATTTAGATATTTTTTGTAAGCATCGCTAAAAGCAAAGATGGTCGGACTAGGGTCGGTTTGAGTGTGACGCGAAATAAGGATAAAAAATTTACTAAATGTTAAAAAAAAGAAATTGTTGAGAAGTTTTTCTACATGAAATTTAAATATTTCTATAAAATATAAAATATTGACAAAATTTTTTAAAAAAAATATTTATTTCAGCAAATTTTTTACAAATAATTCAAATTTCGAACAAAATTTTCTACAAAAATAAAAATTTTACTAAATTTTCTATAAAATAAAAGTTTTTACAAAATTTTCTACATAAAATAAATTTCACAGAAATTTTTCGAAAAAAATTTACAAATACTAAAAATAAAATTTTTACATAATTTTCTACATAATATAAAATTTCAAAATTTCTTAACAAAAATAAAATCTTCGACAACAATTTTCCAGCAAAAATATAAATTTTTAAAAAATTCTACAAAAAAAATTTGACAAAAAAATTTTCTACAAAAAAATTAAAATTTCGACAATGTTTTCCTACAAAATACAATTTGACAAATTTTCTATAGAAAATAAAATTAAATTTTCTAACTTATATCAATTATTTTTGCGATGCTTTATGAACAGATATTGATATAATTTTCTACTAATAATAATTTCCGAAATAAAATTCATTACAAAATAACAATTTTCGACAAAATTTATACAAAAATAAAATTTTTATTGTGTCTTTTGATTTTCAGTTATAAAACCTATGCATTGCCTAAACTACAAGTTGGTAGGCTTAACAACGAGGAAAAGTTATGCTAGTCTAATTTCATTGGGGCAAAACCTAAAGACTGCAAGATTAGTGAGATCGTTTCGCGAATTCCCACAATTCCTCGTAGCATCCTCTTATTTGGTTGTTGTAAGAGAAACCAAAAAAAAAATCAATATCAAACAAATACGAATGATAGACTAGAGGAAGACGCTCCAAAAACAAACCAGCAAGCTACATTCCAAATCGAGATCTTGGTGTTGCACAAGGAAAAGAGGATATGCTTGCAGATTGTTTAGGCGTAGCGGCGACTATCAAACCTTTTTTCCGGAAGGTTTCAAGTTCAATTTAATTGGGATTGAGTAAAATTACCGTAATTTATTCTATAATTTGTAATATGTTTTGGCTGCAAGATGAAGATGTGAGAGGATTGTGGTAATCCGAAAAACGAACCCATCCAACTACCATTCAAATCGACTTATTGAGTTTGTCAAAAGTAAAAGAGATATGCTTCGCAAAATCTTTGTTTTAGGCAGTATATGCCGGACTATCAAACTTTTTTGAAGGTGTTGAAGTATAGTTCACTTTGAGTTTAGTGAATATACGCCAATATTCTGATTTATGGTTTTGCTGCAAAGTAGAAGATGCTGGATGTAGGGAAGTAGTAATTCCCATCAACTGCCACTGTTACTATTAGATAGGGTCACGAAAAAAAGATTGATGGGTCACCCCCCAGTTTTTTAGCATATTCTAAAACAATTCAGAACACCAACAAACATTCTTATTTCGTGCACCCTACACCCCCGAAATACAATTCATCTTTGCTGTATCGTGTCATCTTAATCAATGATCGAGAATTATTAAAACAGTTAGGTCTCTTCAAATTGTTCTAGCAAAAAAACACATGCACTTTTGCATAACGCAGAAAATGCGCGATGCTTGCAAACAACGAGTTATTTATATCAAAGTACGTTAAATTACAGACAAAAGGTTTTTGTTTTGTAATGCCTTGATAAATCAACTGTCGTAGATATGAATAACACTGTGCATGTGGTTTCGGATCGGACATACATGACAACAACAGCAAACACTATCTTAAGGTATGTGAGGTGACTTATTGATGTTTGTTTAAAAATCTCTGTAAACTTTTTTGTTTATGAACATAAAGTAATTACTTCAAAAAAAGCAAAAGTTTTAATTATTTTGTTAAGATCTGTATAATGGTTATTAGAAATGGCGGTCATAGGGTATACGAAGCGACAATCAAAAAAAAATTAAATACTCAGAATTTGAACGAGTTGGAGTCAAGAATGACCAACTGCACGATATATAGCCTCTGATCACGACGTAAGAACGATATGCGTTTCTTTTCGATCAGAGATTTCAAATGAGACACAGCACAATACATATGTACTTCGGGGATGGTCGTGGGGGCAGTTGCACTGAAAAAAAGTTTTGTGTTCTGAAATATTGTTCTCGAATTATGCTACCAAAACTGGGTGGGGGGGACCGCATCAACTTTTTCCTTAGCCGGCACCCTATCTACGTGTACAGTCCAGACCATCACTGCAGAATCTATAGAGGCTTTTCCCAAATAAATATGACAAACAAACAAAACGAATATAATAGAACATAATTTGAAAAACATTTCTACAAAAATAAATTTTTGACAAATATTTTCTAACAAGAAATTAAAAATTTAGACAATATTTCTATAAAATAATAACTCGACAAAGTTTTCTTATCAAAAAATACGATTTGAACACATTTTCTATAGTGAATAAATTTTGACAAATACACATAAAATCTGTAGCAAAATTTCTATAGAAATAATAATTTTTAAAATTTTCGTATTAGAAATAATTTTTAAAAATTTCTATATTAAAAATAAATTTACAAAATTTTCTCATTAGAAATATAAAATGTGGCACTATAGCGAATAAAATTTTGACAAATAAAATAAATCTGTACAAATTTTCTATATAAATAAAGATTTTACAAAATTTTCGTATAGAAATAAAAATTGTTTACAAAATTTTCTTAGTTAGAAATAATAAAATTTGATCAAATTTTCTACAAAAATTAAATAATGTATAACAAAATTTCTGTACATTTTGACAAATTTTCTAATTAAAACTTGTGACAGCTGCTTTATATATTTCATAGATTCCTATATTGTCAATAATTGCCACAGCTAGTTTTGCTCGTACCCAAACATTGTTGCTGTCTATCTATGTGAACAAATGGCCTTGTGTATCTGTCGTGAGGCAGAATTGTTTAATCAGCGGTCTACCTAATTATAATAGAACCAATAGGCGCATTGATAACTACACTGACTGGTATTGCTACGCAGACGCTAGAGTAATAAAATCCATGTGAAGGAATTTTGCAATATGAACAGATAGCACATAACGACTTACCTTATTAATGTAGAATAAGAAGTATTTTCTACTTTGCTAGGTATATAGTCATGGGTAAAATTATTAATAAATCTGGTTTCAAATAAACACATCGTGGCGATGCACACCACGCTTTCTATTATTCCTTCGCCTGTATCATTGTTCGACTGTACAACTAGCAGTCGTTGTTACACTTAAAGTTCAACCAATTTTTTCGTATAGAATAAAAATTATGCAAAAAAATAGTCTACAGAGAAATAAAAATGCCGTGTAATAACTAGAATGATTTAATCAGAAATACAATTTTGATGAATTATCATATAGAAGTTAAAATTTTCTATAAAGAAATAAAATTATAAACAAAGTATATGACAATAAATTTTGACAAATTCTTTCTGCAAGAAATAAAATTTTTCAAAAATTTTTGACCACAATGTATTCTATAGAAATAAAGAATTTTTCACAAAATTCTATAATATACATCTTGACAATAAATTTTCCTACAAAAATAAAATTTTGACAAGATATTTATCTATCAACAAGTATATATACAGCTAGTTAAGTTCGCCGGGTCGAATCTTAGAAATACCACCACCATGAACCAAATACTGTTCACGACTTGCCTTTGAATAATTTTCAGAACGGCTTGAGGAGTTGAGGCACATTCCCGAAAGATAAATTTAAGATTGCAGCTATGAGGGACTTATATTCCAGATTCTGGATTTATATAGATCCATTTTGTTTTGAGTTTTAGAATGGAAGTCATTTAATCTAACTCTTGTAAGGTGCAACAGAAATGATATAAAATAGTCGTCTTGATTTGAATTTTAAATGTGGTAGATTTTTCAGCCCGCAGATGTAAATCTTGGAATTTGTTGAAATTGAGTTTTCAAGCAATTTTCTATGATCAGTCGCCTTCTATACCCTCAAAGAAGTGAAGTCCAGGTCTAATATGAGGACATTACCAAATTGGCACGTTATAAAAACTTAATCCGATACATTTCTCTCTCTTGTGTGTGGTCTTGACTTGTTCGCCTTTCTTTCTGCATCTGCGAAAACTTTTAGTGTTAATTTAAAAGTTCAAGTCTCTGCCAAAGACAATTTATTGGAGTTTTTAATGGAATGGAAAGCAAATGGAGAAATGTTACTGTCTGCCATAAACAGGTCATTAAATTTTATTAAAGCTGTAAAAAGGATAACTATTACTATAGCCTATATTAAGGAATAAAATTTGTCCAGGATGAGTTGAGCATGGTTTTCGATTTTATGTTAAAAGTATTAATGTTGATGACATTAAGGAAATTCTATTCTCCAATGACCTCCGCAAAATAAGCATTGCCGCACACTTTTAACGCATAGGATGCGCAAATTTTATTCCTTAAGGCTATAGTAATAGTTATCACTTTTACAGCTTTAATAAGAATTAATGGACCTGTTTATAGCCTCTCTCTTTCTAAAACTCCCAAAATAATTGTCTTTGCAGAGACTTGAACTTTTAAATTACACTAATTTTCGGCAGATCAGAAAGGCGAACAAGTCAGTATTTTTACTATCAGCTCTCGTTCACAACCTCTCTGCTCTCTCTTCTCTGCGCTCGTTGCCCTATCAACACAGGACAATTATTGAAGATATCCCGTAGAGAAGGGAACTCTTGTAATTATACATTATGTTAAAGGCAAGTAATGAGTAAGTCTTCATTCACCTCTAAGAGACAATTCCATTATTTGGAATTTGCAATGTGAACTTCTATCCTTCTGATTTCTTGTGGTCGAATTTTAAAATTTTTTTTTTTAAATATTGTTTGTTGTGTCATAAACTTGCAATTTCCATAATGGATTCGAAATGTTTGTTTTATAATAGACTTCCATAGAGAGGCTATAAGTTCCATGTACCTATGCAATTGCCAACGCTATTTGGCTGTGTAGGGGGAATACGAGAGTAAGATGGTAAATCCTTAGACTATCAATGTAACTCCTACTAGGGTGCTATAGCCTGTTTCCAATGTCACCAAAAGAGCGACACCAAGAAACTTACAGAATCAGGCGGCAGTATTGCAGCAAAGACAGAACATCATTCTGTTTCAGAAGATGAAGTTCTCCTAGAGTATTCATCCTACAGAGGAGTAAACAGTAAGCTATGAAAATGTTTCGCCAAGGCACTGATTAGTTTATACTAAGCAGAGAGAAGCCTATTGTGTTTTTAAGAGGCTATTTAGAATCCATAAGCATGGACAATGGACCTGGACCATGAGAATGCTTTATTGAATTTATGGATATTTTTTTGTAAGCAATCGCTTAAATAGCAAAGATGGTCGGACTAAGAGTGGTGAGTGTGACGCGAAATAAGGAATAAAAAAATTTACTAAATGATTAAAAAGAAATTTTGAGAAAAGTTTTTCTAACATTGTGAAAATTAAATTTTCTAGTAAAAATAAAATAATTGACAAAATTTTTAAAAAAAATTTTTTATTTCGAGCAAAATTTTTTACAAAAATTACAAATTTCGACAAAATTTTCTACAAAAATAAAAATTTTAACTAAATTATTCTAATAAAAAGTAAAATTTTTACAAAATTTTCTACATAAAATTAAATTTCGAACAGAAATTTTCTTACGAAAAATAAATTTAAACAAATTATCTATAAAAATAAAATTTTTTACAAAATTTTCTACATAATATAAAATTGTCGAAAAATATTCTACATAAATAAAATTTCGACAAAAATTTTCGAGCAAAAATAATAAATTTTTATTGTATGCTTTTGATTTTCAGCTTAAAACCAGCATTGGAATAAACTACAACTGTAGCATTAACCAACGCGAGCAAAAGGTATGCTTGTCATATTTAATTGGGGGCAAGAATTCACGGCACTAAGGACTGCAAGAATTGTTGATGTACCCAAAGGATAATATAAGACAGAAAGATGGGAGATTGGCTGCGTCATAACCAAAATGTTTTGAATTTTACCAGATTAAAGTTTAATACATGTTTGTAATCTTTTTTTAGTTGCTTTTCGTTTTGTTTTTGTAAAATCGAAAGAAGATGTAATGTATTCTTTATAAAGCAATGTAAAATTTGTAGGCAAAAAGCAGAAAACAAAATAACATTCTTGCCCGCGTTTATGGATAATTGTTTATGTTCGTGGCGGCTCTCTAATTTCTTTTTATTGCCATTTAAGTGCTATATGTCAAGTACTTGTCGTGATACGCGTTTGGTTACGAGGTATTTAAACTACGATGTGGTAAATGGCTTTGAATGTGCACTCAGTAGCCAATCTCCATTCTCTTCTTTTTATTATCTTTGGATGATACACCTATTTCGGAATAGCCACAATTCCCAAAACCAACCAATAAACAAACAAACACCGAATGAGGATAGAGGAAGCACGGCTCAAACAAACCCAGCCGAACTAACATTCAAATCGATGATTTGAGTTTGGCAAAGGAAAAGAGATATGCTTTGCAGATTTGTTTAGAGTTAGTAAAGTCCGACTATCAAACCTTTTTCGGAAGGTTCAAGTGTAGTTTAATTGGGGTTAGTAAAATTATACCGAATTTAATTCTGAGTAATTGGTTGAAGTAGTTTTTGCTGGCAAGTAGAAGATCTTGAATTGGGGAATGTGGTAATTCCGAAAAACGAAGCCCAGCCAACTACATTCAAATAGATGATTTGAAGTTTTGCTTGCAACAATTTGTTTAGGCAGTAAAAGCCGACTATCAAATCCTTTTTGTGAAAGGTTGCATAGTATAGTTCACTCTTGAGTGAGGTGAATTAGCCCGAATTTATTCTGATAGTATTGGTTTTGCTGCAAGTAGAAGAGCTGCGATGGAAAATGGTTGGTAATGTCGAAACAGCTGTACATGCCAAACCATCATGGCAGGTCTGAAATAGGGCCTTTTGAGCCCAAAATAAATATTGATAACCAAACAAAACGAATATAAAGAACATAATTGAACTAACATTTCTCGAAAAAAAATTACAATTTCTACAAGAAATAAAAATTTAGACAATATTTCTATAAAATCAAAACTCGAAGTCTTACAAAAAACGATTTATCTACATTCATAGTAATAAATTTTGACACAATACTAAATAAAATTTGCACAAATCATAGAAATAATAATTTTTAAAATTTCTCTATAGACAAATTTAAAAATTTTATATAATATGCGAAAATTTCTCATAGAAATAAAAATGTGGCTATACGAATATTTTGAATAAAATAACGTAAAATTTCATATAATAAAGATTTTACAAAATTTCGTATGAAAAGAAAATTGTACAAAATTATTCTTATTCAAATAATAAAATTTGATCAAATTTTCTACAAGAAATTAATACATTATAACAAAATTTTCTTGTACATTTTGACAAATTTTTATAAAACTTGTGAATCAGCTGCCTTTATAATTTCATGAGATTCCTATATTGTCAATAATTGCCACCAGCTAGTTTTGCTCGTACGCCAAACATTGTTGGCTGTCATCTATGTGAACAATGCCATTGTGTATGTCGTGAGGCAGAATTGTTTAATTCAGCGGTCTACTAGATTATAATAGAACCAATTAGCGCTGATAACTACACTGATGGTATGTCTACGGCAACGCGTAGAGTAATAAAAATCCATGTGAAGGAATTTTCAATATTGAACAGATAGCAGCATAACACTTTACTATAATGTCAGAATAAGAAGTATTTTACTTTCTAGTATATAGTCATGGTAAATTATAATAAATCTGGTTTGCAACTAAACCATTCGTGGCGAGCACACTCGCTTTCTTTTATTCCTTCGCTGTATCATTTCGATGTACAACTAGCAGTCGTTGTACAACTCTTAATAGTTAACCAATTTTTTCTATAGAATAAAAGATTATGCAAAAAAATGTCCTAACAGAGAAATATAAAATGCTCGTGTAATAATCTAGAAGAGTTTAGATCAGAAATACAGAATTTTGATGAATTATATATAGAATTAAAATTGTTCTATTAAAGAAATAATAAATATAACAAAAGTATATACAGAGATATAATTTTGACAAAATCTTTCTTGCAAGAAATAAAAGTTTTTCAAAATCTTTGACCAAATATTCTATAGAAATAAAGAATGTTTCACAAAAATTTTCTATAATATACATCTTGACAAAAATTTTCATTACAGAAAATAAAATTTTGACAAGATTTTACATAACAAGTATATATACGCTAGTAATGTTAGGCCGGTCGAATCTTAGAATACCTCACCACCAAATGAACCAATATACTTTCAGGACTGCCTTTGAAGATTTTCAAGAAGGGCTGGGAGTTGAGGCACATTCCCGAAAGATAAATTTAAAAGATTCAGCATTATGAGGGACTTATATCAGATTCTGGATGATAAGACCATTTTGTTATTGAGTTTTAGAAGGTAGGAAGTCATTAACAACTCTGTGTAAGGTGCAACGAAAATTATATAAACAGTCGTCTTGATTTGAATTGTTAAATGTGTAGACTTTTCAGCGTGCCGCAGATGCTAAAATCTGGAAATTTGTGAACATTGAGTTTTCAAGCAAGTTTCCATGATCAGTCGCCTTCCTATACCTCAAAGAAGTGAAGTCCAGGTCTAATATGAGAGACTTACCAAATTGGACGTTATAAAAACTTCTAATCCCGAACACGTCTTTGTGAGCCTAAAATTACTAGAATATTTACAATTGTCAGGCAAGTCGGATAGAAAACTACGGGTTTCTGGGAGCTACGTCCTACAACATTGGACCGATAGATCACCATCTTGGTGCATCACCTCTGTTATGGTCGCTAAAATATATACCTATAAATTTCCATTCAGGCAAATTGTATATTAAAACTTGAGCCACGGATTCTATAAACCCAAGATGTAAATCTTGGAAGATCGGTCTAGTAATGGGGGGCTATACCAAAACATGAAACGATACGGACCAGTTTTCGCACACCTTTTTGCATGGTCCTCAAGTATCTCTAGATTTCAATTTCCAGGCAAAATTGACCAAAAAAGTATTCTACAAAAATAAAATTCTTCGATAAATTTTCTAAATACAAAAATAAAGTTTGACAAAAACTTTCCTATAAAACATAAAATCTTGACAAAATTTGGCTACAAAAATAAAAATTGGACAAAATTCTCTAATAAAAATAAAAGTTTAACAATATTTTCTAATAGAAAGAAAATTGACAAATATTTATCTATAGAAAAATAACAAATTTCTATAGGCTAACCATAAAAGTTTATACAAACACAATTTTGATAAATTTTCTATAGAAGTAATACTTTCTATAAAATAAAATTGTAACAAAAATGTCTAGAGCGCAATGAAAATTTTTACTACAATTTTCTATTAGAAATAAAGATTTGTATACCAAAATTTTCTATAGAAATAAAAGCATTTTTGATACAAAATTTTGCTATAGAAATAATGTTATGACAAAAGTTTCTATAGAATCAGATTTATTAAAAATTCTTTTTTTTTTACAAAATTTGTGACAAAGTTTTTCTACAAAAAATAAAATTGCAACAAAATTTTCGTACAAAAATAAAACTTCGACAAAATTTTCTACCAAAAATAAAACTTCGACAAAATGTTCTACAAAAAATACAAATTTTGAACAAAAATTCTTATAAAAATACACTTCATGCAAAGTTTTCTAACAAATATATATATAATCTTATTGGACAAAATGATACTACTAAAAACTAAGAAATTTTCACAACGTTTTTCTACAAAAATAAAATTTTGTATGACAAAATTTTCTATAAAAATAAAATTTTTAAAAAAATTTCTATAAAGAACAATTTTGACAATTTATATCGAGAATACAAATTAACAAAATTGTTCTATAGAAATAAATTTGACAAAAATTTTATTATAGACAGCTAACAGTTTTTGCCAAAATTTTTCTATAAAAATAAAATTTTGAGCATAATTTTCTACAAAAAATAAAATTTTGACAAATTTTCTATAGAAACATAAAATTGTTGACATGCGCCCCCCCAAAATTTCTACAGGTAATAGAAATTTTGATACACTTTTCTATAGAAGAAATTTGACAGTCAACATTCTATAAAAAACAAAATTTTGATGAACAATTTCCAAATCATTATTTCTATAGAAAATAAAATTTGACAAATTCTATAAACAGATAAATTTAGACAACAATCGTCTATAAAACATAATTTTGAACAAAATTTCTAGAAAAAAAATGTTTGACCAAATTTTCTAATAAAAATATAAATTTTAACAAGTTTTTTCTATAAAATATACATTTTGGACAAAATTTTCCATTAAAATTAAATGTTGACAAATTTTTATATAGAAAATACGAATTTTGAAATAGATTGTGAATTTCGTATAAAAAGTAACATTTTGCACAAATTTGCTATAAAATAATATTTTGACAAGTTTCTGTAAAAATATACATTTTGACAAATTATTTCTATAAAAAAAAATTGTAGACAAAATTTTCTAAGCATGATTAATTGAATTGCATCTTCATCTGGCAATGTTATATTAATTTTTTATCATTAATTTTATCAGGTGATCTGTGATATTTACATGTTTACAATGTTATTAGTTTTTCTTTTTACAGATAATTTCACTATAAAAACGAGAGGCGAGCGAACATTGTCTATAGAAATACATATCTAAGTCAACCCTAAATATTAAGGCCTTCTTACATACAAAAGAAAATTTTGTTGTTAGGATGCCTGGCACAAAAGTGAACTTTTTCTCAATGTTATTTTTTAATTAAAGATTAATGTGAAATCACAATAGGAGTAATTGAAATGTTTGTGTAATTGAAGAACAAAAAATGGGCCAGAAGGTATAATGAAAACAGATTGGTGCTCAAAACTAAATAAGAAAATAAAAACCAACTGAAAAAGACGAATCCTAAAATAAGATTTGCATCAAAGGTGCTGAGAACTTGAAGTCTTTGCGGGCACATCCGAAAATTTATAGTCTCTACAAAATATTTGAAAAGCTTTTTATATTTTGTTATGCATATTCTAGTGCAACTTTCTGCTTAACAAACTCTTCACAAGGAATGGGCAACACTAATATATGTTAATAGTTGATAAAGAAACTTTAAATATGTTTTTTTGCTAAGAATGAACAGTTCTAACATAATAAAATTATATGAATATGTTTGAAAAGTTGAAGCGTGAAGTAACCACACCACACCTTGACAGAGAAGTTATAATAAGTTGGCATATATCATGTGAAACTTTGAAAAGAATGCAGCACTTTACAATAAGTCAGTAAATTTGGAAGAATGTTTTTCAAAACAGTAAATGTTGCCAAAATCAATCCAAAAACCCAACTTTATTCGTGTCATATTGGGGATGCAAAAAATCTAAGGTGTGAAACGTTCACCCATTCGGAACATAACACCTTTACTTCATTTACTTTTTTCACGGAAAGGTCATGTGCTTTTATCGCTATCCACTGCAAATGTTGTAATATCCGGTATCATCCATAAAATCCGTTTCCGTTTATTTAAAGTCATGCTTTCCACATAACACTTTGGTCAACTTCATTTAAGACAACTGATGCGTCTGGCGCCTGATATTCACATAATTTCATTTTGACACTAAAATGGCGGTATAAGTGATTAATTATACAGGCAAAACATAAAAATATTAAATCATTACCCCAAAATTAATGCCACACGCTTTAGCACAAAGTAATTAAATAATAATATTCTTCGACAGGATTGTGTGATGTGAGCATTGTGACAGTCAATTTGTCTCTTGTCCATGAATATTTTTGAAAGATAATCTCGCTTGTTTGTCCGTTGTTTTTTTTTTTCTTGCCCTCCAAAAAAACATTCTTTATGAGAGAATCTTTTTAAAAAATGTTTATCATTTACGTATTTAACGCCTTTGGGTTTAGTGTGTTTGAGAGGAAAGAGATATATAAAAAGAGGAACAGAAGCTGTATGTGTACAGCTTCTCGCAATTTACCGGTAGTAAAAATATCAGATTCCTCGGTTACTTAAGTCAAGTATCCTCCTCCCACTGTACTCTTCCTCTAACAACATCACCTGCACTAAAATGACTTTTGACGAAAGGAGTTAGGTTTGTTGGAAGGCAGCAGTCTTGCATTTAATGTGGGCGTATTGCATACTAAAAAGTAAGATATACACAAGCCATTCAGATAGGCTATGATAGCCAGATTTACAAAATGTTCTTTTTGCTGTGGGAAGAATGAATGAGTGTCGTTGGCCCGGCGTATGGTGCGTATGTAATATATGACAGTCATAAACTTTATAGGGGATTATGTTGATGTGACGGAATGTCTAATCATTCGACGCTGGTCTGCTAAGGCATATGCATATGTACGAACGAAATTTGAACTTCAAAGTGATTTTCTTTAAAATAGCCTACAGCAATTATGGTGGAGGGCATTCACTACCCCCAGAACCGGAAGAAGAGAGTAAAAGCAACATTGAATATAATAACATAAAAAGCAAAGCAATGCCTTATAAGTATGTCAAAAGACCTCAAAATATGTTGGCAAACAAAAATTCGACTATTATTCCTGACTCGAATTTTAAATTTTATCTCTATCGAAAATTACCGCTCCCAAAATTGTGTTTCTATACGAAAATTTTGTCAAAATTTGTATATCTACTAGAAAATTCTGTCAAAATGTTATTTCGTATGAAAATTTGTCCAAATTTTTTTTGCTATAGCGGCAATTGTTTTCTTTCCAAATTTTTTATTTCAATGAGAAAAATTTTGGTCAAAAATTATTTTTATTAAAAATTTATTTCT
>PGFW01038007.1:0-10757 GCA_003123925.1 Haematobia irritans | reverse complement strand
AAATATTTAATTTATTTAATATAAAAATTATTACTAAAATTGGACTTGAATTAATTGAATTAAAATTTAATTTTTTTTTAAATTTTAAGAAGGTCATAAAAAATGAGTCACATAAAATTTAATCAATTAAAATTTAGATTAATCTTTTTTAATTTTTTTAACTAAAAGTTAAAATATGTTACACAAAATTGAAAAAATGGAAAAAAATCAACATATCGGGCAAATAATCAAAAATTAGTAATTGAAAAAGAAATTAAAAAGTAAAGAAAATTATTTTGTTTTATAATTTTACTAAAATTTTTACGCCCATTTTCATGAAGCTCCGTTAGTGCTCCGTTAACTAGCGAACTTTTTAACCGTATTATGGACATAGCTGCCATCAAGCGTATATACTCCATATGCCAGTTAAGATCTTAACTGTGAAAAAACTTTCAGTTAAAGATTAACCGCGAGTGAAGATAGTTGAATTCTACTTTTCTGTTAAACTGGCAGTTAAAGGCCTAACGAGCCTTACATGAAAATGGCGCAGTAATGTCACTTACAATTTATGTATTGAATATACTCTAATTTAATTTAAAAATGTCATGTAAAATGATTTAAAAAAATTATATTTTATTATTTTTAATAAAAATTAATTCATTAAAATTCAACTGAATTAATTAACTCGAGATTTATTTCAATTCTGTTAAAATTTAAGAAGTGAAAGCCATTAATTTAATTTTAAATATTTAATTAATTTAATAGACTATACTTAGATATTTTTTTGTTAAATTAATTTTAGTTCAATTGTTACTATTGAAATTAACTAAAAGTTAAAGTGTTGAACTAAACTAAATGCAAGTAAAGATCAGCAGATCATCAAGAAATTTTAATTCAAAATTATAAAAAAATAATAAAAATTAAATAAAATTACTTTTTTTAATTTACTTACACGAACACGAAATTGACATTAAAAATTAAAAAAAATTAACAATCAAAATAAAATTATATTACTTTCTTTTAAATGTACTTTAGATTTTTAGCTCCTTAAAAATAATTTAATTCTGTATAATTTTATTTAATTCAGCCTATTTGGATTTGAATGCATTTAATTTAAACTTGCATTTAAACAGAATGGTTTAGATTAAAAGTCAAATTAAATTATTAAGGACTAATTTAAAATAATGTCAAAATAATTTCAGTTTCATAAAAGTTTATCACTTAAAAACAAACCAGGAAAAATCGAACATGTACTTAAAATTAAAAATTGAAAACAAATATAAAAATTAAAATCGCAAGAGCTCATTTTTTGAAGTGTATTCTATTGATCGGCTGATCGCTACTTCTGCCCAAATGATTTCATATTGAGATATTATGGAAATTCGAGCAATATTGGTCCATGAAGTTATCTCTCGTTATAAAATAAAACCATTGACCCATTTATGGTTAACCTCTGCAAATGCAGGTTATCATAAAAATCTATTTAAGTTATAGCCTAGAAAAGTAAAAGTTCGACAACATCTTAATGTCTCTATTGGCTACATACCAACCGTGCCGCAAAATGAAACAACACTTACTGTGCTGTAGCACCACTGTTTAGACATTAGACATTTAGAAAATATACAAAGTAATTGATTACTGAAGATCGCATTAGAGGTGTAACCTCAGTACCATAATAGCATGGCAGTCCAATAATGCAGACGCTTTAGCTTCATACGTTATACATATGGGTATATTGCCTATCTAAATATATATGCGTCAGACCATTTAAATAATACAAATAACAATTGTTATGTGTGTTTGCTTTTCTGCGTATTTTGTTTTGATTTTGTGCACTTTTTCATACCAACAATAACTACGACTACATTGCCTCATATAATATAAATTCTTCTATATGACCGACCATGGTCTCGGCGTCCAGGGGCCAATTGTTTTTTAAGGGCGGTTGGCGCTAATGCCAAATAATATTTACGTGGTAGACAAATATTTTTGAAGGGTTTTGAATGAAGGGGCACGTTTTTCAGACGTAATATGTATAGTGCTATTCTGACATACATACATAATACAAGAGGTTTTTGCATTGTGTTACAAAATTTGTTTTTACTTAAAAAACAATATATTTAAATTAAATTGGTATTGTGCAAGATTGACAGTTTTATTTTTGATAGGTATGGCCAAATAATTTAAACATTTCCAGTTTTAGATACATTGATTTAATTGATTTAAGACTTCAAGATGAAAGCAGGAGGCGCAGCAACAGGGATCGGAAATTAAATTTTTAAGAAAGTACAACTAGATATATTTTTTAAGCAGAAAAATTACTTTTCACTAACTATTTGACAAAAAAATTTTCTAAAGAAATACATTTTTGACAAAATTTCTAAAGGAAATAAAATATTTGACAAAAATTTTCTATAGAAATAAAATTTTGACATAATTTCTTATAGAAATAATATTTTGAAAAAATTTCTATAGAATTAATATTTTTGACAAAATATTCTATAGGAAAAAAATTTTGACAAAATTTTGTCTATTAGAAATAAAATTTTTGACAAAATTTTCTTAAAGAAATACATTTTTGACAAAAATTTTCTAAAGAAAATAAAATTTTGACAAAATTTTCGTATAGAAATAAAATTTTTGACAAAATTTTCTATAGCAAATAAAATTTGAAAAAAATTTACAAATTTTCTATAGAAAATTAAAATTTGACAAAACTTTTCTATAGAAACAAATGTGACAGAATTTTACTAAATAGAATAAAATTTTTACAAGAAATAAATTTGACAAAATTTTCTATAGAAATTAATAAAGTTTGACAAAATTTCTATAGATATAAAATTTGACAAAATTGCATAAAATGTTCTATAGCAAATAAAATTTTGACAAATTTTCTATAAAAAATAATATGGTTGACCTTTTCTATAGAAAAAAATTTGGCCAAATATTCTATTAGAAAATAAAAATTTTAACAAAATTTTCTATATGATTTTTAAAAATTTTGACAAAACTTTTATAGCATATTAAAATTTTGAGCAACAACTTTTCTATAGCAAATAAAATTTACAAAATTTTCTATAGGGAAATTTAAAATTTGAGAAAAAATTACAAAAATTTTCTATAGAAATAAAATTTTGACAAAATTTCTATAGAAATAAAATTTGACAAAATTTTCTATAGAAATAAAAATTATTGACAAAATTTTCTATTAGAAATTCAAATTTGACAAAATTTTCTATAGAAATAAAATTTTACAAGGAAATAAATTTTGACAAAATTTTCTTATAGAAATAAAAAGTTTGACAAAAATTTTTCTATAGATATTAAACTTTTGACAAAATTGATAAAATGTTCTCTATAGAAATAAAATTTTGACAAAAAATTCTATAAAAATATTTTACTTTTCTATAGAAAAAAAAATTGGCAAATTATATCTATAGAATAAAAATTTAACAAAATTTTCTATAAAAGATTTAAAATTTTTGACAAAATTTCTATAGAATAAAATTTGTGACAAAATTTCTATAGAAATGAAAAATTTGGAAAAATTTACAAAATTTTCTATCGAAATAAAATTTTGACAAAATTTTCTATAGAATAAAATTTTGACAAATTTTTCGTATAGAAAAAAATTTATCACAAAATTTTCTAAAGAAATAAAAATTTTGACAAAATTTTTCTAAAGAAATAAAATTTGACAAAAATTCTTCTATAGAAATAAAATTTTGACAAAATTTTCTATAGAAATAATATTTTGACAAAATTTTCTATCGAAATAAAATTTTGACAAAATTTTCTATAGAAATAAAATTTTGACAAAATTTTCTATAGAAATAAAATTTTGACAAAATTTTCTATAAAATAAAATTTGGGGACAAAATTTTACTTAAAAATTTTCTATAGCAAACAAAATTTGACAAAAACTTTTGTATAGAAATAATATTTGACAAAATTTTCTATAGAAATTAATTTTTGACAAAATTTTCTATAGAAATAAAATTTTGACAAAATTTTCTATAGAAATAAAATTTCGACAAAATTTTCCTATAGAAATAAAATTTTGACAAAATTTTCTATAGAAATAAAATTTTGACAAAATTTTCTATAGAAATAAAATTTTGACAAAATTTTCTATAGCAATAAAATTTTACAAAATTTTCTATAGAAATAAAATTTTGACAAAAATTTTCTATAAGAAATAAAATGCTTGACACAAAATTTTCTGATAGAAATAAAATTTGACAAAATTTTACTATATAAATTAAAAGTTTGAACAAATTTGTTCTATAGAAATAAAATTTTGGACAAAATTTTCTATGGAAATAAAAATTTTGAACAAAATTTTCTATAGCAAATAAAATTTGGACAAAATTAACTATAGAAATAAAATTTTGACAAAATTTTCTATAGGAATTAAAATCTTTGACAAAATTTTCTATAGATGAAATAAAATTTGACAAAATTTTCTATAGAAAAATTAATTTGACAAAATTTCTATAAAAAAATAATATTTTGACAAAATTTTCTATAGGAATTAAAATTTTCGACACATTTTCTGTAGCAAATAAAATTTGACAAAATTTTCATATAGAAATAAAAATTTTGACAAAATTTTCTATAGAAATAAAATTTGACAAAATTTTCTATAGAAATAAAATTTGACCAAATTTCTATATAAATAAAAGTTTGACAAAATTTTTCTATAGAAATAACTATTTTGACAAAATTTTCTATAGAAAATTAATTTTTGGACAAAATTTTCTATAGAATAAAATTTGCGACAAAAATTAACTAATAGAAATAAAAATTTGGACAAAAATTAAACTATAGAAATAAAATTTCGACAAAATTTCTGTAGCAAATAAAATTTTGACAAATTTTCTATAAGAAAAAAAATTTTGGACAAAAATTTTCCTATAGAAATAAAAATTTGACAAAAATTAACATATAGAAATAAAAAATTGACAAAATTTTTCTATAGAATCAAAATTACAAAATTTTCTATAGAATTCAAAATTTGACAAATTCTATAGAATCAAAATTTTGGGCCAAAATTGTTCTATAGAAATAAAATTTTGACAAAATTTTCTATAGAAATAAAATTTGACAAAATTTTCTATAGAAATAAAATTTGATAAAAACTCTTCATCATAGAAATTGCTGTTTTTGGACTATGGCATTTTACAAAATCGAGATTTGCTTCCGCCATGCAACTTGTCTGTTTTGCCCAAATTTGTAAAAAAAACTATTAAGCAAATTATAACACTTTGCTCAAATATTAAAATATTTTTCAAAAACTATCAGTACCATAAATTTGACTATCCGGCTCAAAAACTGTATTACACAGAAGGTACTAAATCATTCGCCGGAGTTACTATTACTGGCCAGGTGAAAAAGTATTTGTAAAAAGTACTTACTACTGGCATTTTCCATCCCTGGTTGCCAACAGTGGTATATTATCATCAGCGACTATGAATGCCCTAACTTCTGTTCAATGCGAGAGAGGAGACGAGAGTTATCCAATTGCACTTATAAACTCAATGATAGATGAATCATAATCAAGTAGAATATGGATAATTAAAATAATGGCATATAAAAAAATGTTTGCAAATATTTCTACGATAACTCTAGAATACACACAGATCCCAAAGGGAAAATTATTTACTAATCGCCAACACGATCCAAATTTTGTGTGAAATGAAAGAAAAATTATCTGAAAATAAACTTTTTTGGGTTATGTAGAAGAGAATTTTTGAAGGATAAACATTGGGATAAAATATTTAAAATGTCTTTAGCGCTATATGAAGTTCAAGACAGACACAATTGCATTCCGGTTATACTAAAATTCGGGTTTACTTGCTTCAAAAAAAATACTTTAATAACAAAAGGCGGGGGGGAAATTTCGTTTATCTAAAATTTTATTCCGTTCAGCAAAAATATATTTCTTTGAGTGCATGTATAAGGACATACAAATAAATGAGAAAAATTATCTTGCCTCCAGCTAAAAAGTCGATTGCTAAAAATGTTTGCTTGGCTAAAGAATACTCCCATATTTCTTTATCAAAGGCCAAAATAAGATTGATCACTTATTATGTTTTCAAGATTTTTCTCTACATCTTAAACTAATTGGTCAAATAACAAAATTTTGCGACGTATATTCTTTGGCACATTGTTTTCTAATTGTCTACTACGTTTTTAATGGCATCCATAAATTTACAGATAATTAATGGCATTATCATCATCATCATTAAGGGTAAAGATGGCCAGTTTGCGCCTCAAGCATATCAAAGTGTTATCGATTTATACGAGTATTTGACATAATTCCAAAGAAGGATAAAAACACAAAACAAGAACAGAAAATATGACAGTAACAAAAAAATTGGTGTTTTTCCAAAGGCATCTGCGCCTTGGCCAAAGCCTTGTATAATGATGTATGATAATGTGGCAAAACAAAAATTGCATCACTTTTGAATAAGTGAAGGAAAGAAGGGCAAGAAAAGCAACTTTGTTAAGCTATGTCTCCATAATATGTTATCAACACTGTAGCGTTCTAATTATACCAGCACAGTGGGATCAGTTAACACAAAAAATTGTTATTAAACAGACAAAAATCGAATTCTTTTCTGGGAAACGCAACGAAATTTTAAACCATCGAAAATAAAATTTGACAACATTTTCAAAGAAATAAATTTTGCACAAATTTTCTATAGAATATAAGTTCTGACATATGATTATATAGAAATAAAATGTTGACTAATTTTCTATAGAAATAAATTTTGAAAAAAATTTCTATGAAATAAAATGTTGACAAAATTTTCTATAAAAATAAAATTTTGACAAATTTCTATTGAAATAAAAATTTAACAAAATATTATATAAAAATAAAATTTGACAAAATTTTCTATAGAAATAAACTTTTTACAAAAATTCTTCTTTATAAATAAAATTTTACACAAGAAAATAAATTTTGACAAAATTTTTTTCTGCGGAAACAGAACGAAATTATAAACCATCGAAATTTCTTTAAAAGGTAGCAGGTCAAGATAACCAATGTAATTGATCTGGTCATCGATTGATGTGGCAAAAACATTGCCATTTTGGACAAAGAAAAATGAGCGAAGAGGAGGAAAAGTGCTTGCAATACGCATGCCACCAGTGGGTCTGTGCAGTGAAACCAAATGTTATTAAAACTAGTCAAACGTGGCCAAACGCATTACCATAAACAACGATTTTTGTTGCCCTAAGAGAACATACTCTCAACAAGAAAATAAATCTTCGTGCCATAGTGGATAATATAATAACAAGGTTGCTTTTTGTGAAATAGAACGGACAAAACGAACAAATTTTAGACTACTGAAGGCATTTTATTGTTTTTTAAAGTGCTTTTCTTTGAGGCCAAGTCCGTAGGAAAACAAATTTTGTCAAAATTTTATTTTATAGAAAAAATTTTGTCAAAATTTAGTTCTTTAGAAACATTTTGTCAAAATTTTATTTCTATAAGAAATTGTAAAAATTTTATCTATTATAAATTTTGTCAAAAATTTTATTTCTAGGGATAATTTTGACAAAATTTTATTTATTTTATATTTCTATAGAAAATTTTGTCAAAATTTTATTTCTATAAAAAAATTTCTCAAAATTTTATTTTTGTAGAAAATTTTGTCAAAATTTTATTTCTATAAAAATGTTGTCAAAATTTCATTTCTATAAAAATTTTCTTAAAATTTTATTTAGTAATTTTTTTTCTGTAGAAAATATTGTCAAAATTTGTTCTTAAAAAAGTTTGTCAAAAAATTTTATTTCTATAGAAAAATTGTCAAAATTATATATTTCTTATAGAATATTTTGTCCATAATTTTATATCTAGTAGAAAATTTTGTTCAAAATTTTATTCCTATAGAAAAATTTTTTCAAAATTTATTTCTATAGCAAAATTTTAATTCTTATAGACAATTTTTACAAAATTTTATGATTCTATAGAAAATTTTGTCAAAAATTATTATTTCTATGGAGGAAAAAATTTGTCAAAATTATTTTTATATTAACATTTTGTCAAAATTTTATTTGCTATTAGAAAATTCTGTCAAAAATTTTATTTCTATAGAAAATATTGTCGAAATTATATTTCTATTAAAAATTTTAGTCAAAATTTTATTTCTATAAAAAAAAATTTCTTAAAATTTGTATTAGTAAAATTTTGTTCTATAGAAACTTTCGTGTAAAAATTTTGGAAAATTTTTATTGCCCTATAGCAAAATTTTTGTCAAAAATTTATTCTATTGAATAATCTTTTATTCAAAATTTAATTTCTATAGAAAATTTTTGTCAAAATTTTATTTCTAATAGAAAATTTTGTCAATTTTTATATTTCATAAAAATTTTTCTCAAAATTTTATTTCAAAAAAAAATTTTGTCGAAATCTGTATATCTGTAAAAATATTTCTTAAAATTTTATTTAGTAATTTTTTTTTTTCTATAGAAAATATTGGCAAAATTTTATTTCTATACGGAAATTCTTTCAAAATTTTATTTCTATAAAAAAAATTTCTTAAAAATTTTATTTAGTAAAACCTTTTGGTTTCTATAGCAAAATTTTTGCTAAAAATTTTGGAAAAATTTATTTTCTATAGAAAGTTTATGTGCAAACTTTTATTATCTAATAGAAAATTTTTGTCAAAATTTATTTCTACTAGCAAAATTTTGTAAAAATTTTATTCCTTAAGCAAAATTTTTAATTCTATAGACAAAGTTTTTTACAAAATTTTATATCTATAGAAAATTTTGTCAAAATTTTATTTCTATGGCGAATTTTTGTCAAAATTTTATTTTTATAGAAAATTTGTCAAAATTTATTTCTTAGAAATTTTGTCAAATTTTTATTTTATATGAAAAATATTGTCGAAAATTTAATTTCTATAGAAATTTTGGTACAAATTTTATCTTCTATAGAAAATTTGTTCAACAATTCTTATTTACTGTAGCAAAATTTGTAAAAATTTTATTTCTTAAGAAAATTTAATCTTCTATAGACAATTTTTTACAAAATTTATATCTATAGAAAATTTTGTCAAATTTATTTCCTATGCAGATTTTGTCAAAATTTTATTTTTTATAGAAAATTTTTGTCAAAAATTTGTATTTCTATGAGGAAATTTTGTCAAAATTTTATTTTAATAGAAAATATTGTCGAAAATTTAATTTCTATTTTGAAAATTTGTACAAATTATTATTTCCTATAGGAAAATTTTTGTCAAAATTTCATTTCTATAAAAAACACATTTCTTAAAATTTTATTTTAGTAAAATTATGTTTCTTTAGAAATTTGTTAAAAATTTGGAAAATTTTATTTCTAATAAAAAATTTTGTCAAAAATTTATTTCTATAGAAAATTTGCGAAAAATTTATTTCTATAGAAAAAATTGTGTCAAAATTTATTTCCTATTGAAATTTTTTCAAATTTTTAATTCTATAGAAAATGTTTGTCAAATTTCTTATGATTTCTATAAAATTTTTCTCAAAATTTTATTTCAAAGAAAATTTTGTCGAAATTTATATCTGTAAAAAATTTTTCTTAAAAATATTTATTTAGTACCATTTTTTTTCTATAGAAATCATTGGCCAAAAATTTTATCTTCTATAGGAAATTTGCTGAAATTGCATTTCTATAAAAAAAAATTGTCAAAATTTTATTTCTATAGAAAAATTTGTCAAAATTGCATTTCTATTGGAAAATGTTGTTAAAAATTTTATTTTATATAAAATTTGTCAAAATTTATTCTATAAAAATTTTGTCAATATTTTATTTCTAATAAAAATTTCCTGTCAATACCTTTTATTTCTATAGAAGTTGATTCTATAAAAAAAAATTGGTTCAAAAATTTTATTTCTATAGAAAATTTTGTCAAAATTTCATTTCTATGGAAAAATGTTGTTAAAAATTTTTATTTCTATAAGAAAATTTTGCTCAAAATTTTATTTTCTATAAGAAAATTTTGTCAAATTTTATTTCTATAACAAAATTTTGTTTCAATATTTTATTTCTATAAAGAATTTTTGTTTCAAACTTTTATTTCTATAGCGGAAAAATTTTGCAAAATTTTATTTCTGCTAGCAAAATTTTGTAAAAATATTAGCTTCTAGAAAATTTCTGTTAAAAATTTTTGTTTTCTATAGAAAATTTTGCTATATTTTTCTCTATTAAAAAAATTTTGTCAAAATTTCATTTCTATAGAAAATTTTTGTCTAAGAATCGTATTTATAGAAAATTTTCTCAAAAAATTAACTGATAATAAATTAAAAATTTATTTCTATAGAAAAATTTCGTTCAAACTTTATTTCTATGCAAATATTTTGTCAACTTTATTTTCTATAGAAAATTGGTTCTGAAAATTGTATTATATTTCTATTCTTATTCCATTTGATCTCGAAGAGTCTTTCCCAATGGAGTTTCCCCATAAGATCTCATATAGCTTCACTTACCTCTTCAATTTCCAACAGAGTAGCTTTCATAGTTGCAATTTTTTGGGGCGGTCGGCGTGCGGAGCATCAGACTGGCACGCTAACTTTAAGACCCAATGCTGCCATGGATCTGTCTTCATCATGTCTCTCCTTTTGGCGTACGTTACTCAATTCCGAGAGTATATTCTTCATGCTACTTGTTCATTGGCGATCCGCCTGCGGAGGTTTATAGCAAATTTCTGTCATAACGAATCTCCAATTGCAAGATTTTCTTTTCAGAGCCGTTCACGTTTATGATTTGCCTCAATCTCTCCTTTGTG
>PGFW01037997.1:16342-38419 GCA_003123925.1 Haematobia irritans | reverse complement strand
ACCTAGTCGGGACCCATTTGCTTGGAACACATTCATCATCTTTATCACTCTTACCGTTTGCATACCAAATTTTCACCTTCTTTGGCATGAGACAAGATGCCAGTTGATGGTCTTTTCAAATGATCTATTTCAAGTCAAAAGAAAAATCTTTCATAATAGTCTGCGTACTGATATTTACTTAAGCATTGAATAAATGGATGAATGATACAATTATTTGAACTTGTCTACAAAAGACAACTATCAGTCGTCTATCCATTATCTCTCTAGTGGAAGACAAAAAAAACTTATGTATGAATTTCAAATTTGAAATTTAAATGCACTACTAATCAGGGAAGTAAACTGGGAAAAATGGAGCTGAGATGGTAAACCTTCAAAATATCGGGGCTAAAATCAATGTTAGTCAGTTAATGCTATCTCCAGATGGGGAAGAGAGATACACTCTATAACGTGTTAATTTGTGTACGAGGGCAGTTCGGAAACTTCTTAGCCTAGCATCAAAAAGACCGCGTATACAAACTAAAGTGCGTGACATTTGCTAATATCTTATGGGCTATCTCTGAAACAAGTGATCGAAAGTCCATTTAATTTTTGGCATGAAGAACTACAGATGAAAAAGCTTTCTGCAACGATGGTGGTAGCATAACAATGGACTGATAGGCTGGAGAAAATGCCCAAGAAAACGGCAAACCAATCAATCGGCCTGGTAAGGTTATGGCAACGATTTTTTGCGGACTTCAGAGCTATTTTATTGATTTGACCCTATCTGCAATACGGTAAAACAATAAATTCCGAGTACTATTAATAACCCTCTTTTGAACAAATTACAAATACGTACCAAATTCGAGAAAAACGTTCCCTGCTTACAGCACAAAAAAAAGAATTTTTCATCAAGAATCAACGCACCAAGCGCACAAGTAGGTGTTTAAACAAAGATGGCAAAATTCGAAAAACGAATTAAAGTAGCACAGAAAAATATCCACCAAAAAATAATTCAAATTAATAAAGTTAATTGTGAAGATGGAAATGTTTTCGAATGTACATAAATGTGAAAATTGTCACGAATTAAACTTTTTAATCATAGATACGAAGCCATTAAGTTAGATTGAAGCGCAGTGAATGGAAGAAATACTGTTAAAATTTTATTAAAAAAATAATTGAATACAAAAAATTAAACTTATGTATCAAATTCCGTGAAGACTTATTCAGTTAAAAAGAAAGCCTTCTGTGATTGTCTTTTTTTAATTTTTAATTTATAAATGATCTATATCACATGATTTGTTTAATCACAAGATAAAAACTCACTAAAGTCGGAGATCTCAGAAAGTTAATTTGACAAATAGTTACCTTTTTTAATTAATAAATTGCACACTTGAGTTTTGCAATGCACATCAATTAAATTTAATTAATTTGAATCAAGTTAAAAAAATTAATTGAAATATTGCTGAAATCAATTAATTCTTTAATCAAGAATTTTTTCTATGCCCAATTAAAACTGGTGATTGCACATACTAATCATTTTCGTGATTGAAGACATTTCAAATTAAAAAATTATTGATCAAATTAATTTGGTGATTGAATCAGAAATTTTTTTTTAGTGTGTACGATTGCTTGACCACCCACCACTATTCCTCCTTGATGTACGGCTCACAGTGACTTAAAAATAACTTGTTCACAATCTAAAAAAATTCTCTTGCGGTCAAGCTTTTTTACGTCAAGGATGAAGATGGCAATACTAGTTGTAGTGCGTAATCCACTATTTTAAGAAGACTCTATATGTGAGGAAAAACTAGTTGTAATGCAAGGATAGAAAAAAATTTTGCTACAAAAAGCGTGGGCTAAGTGTATTGAGCCCTTTCAGGAGAGATTAAACTATTGAAAGAATAATAAAAAAAGATACTTTTGAGAAAACTGATACTAAATTCTGTCTTTCATTGATAGGCTACAGCACAGTGTTCCGAAGAACCTAAGCCCTCGTGCATTTTTCTCTAAAAGGATGATACGTCAAAAATTTGGTTCAATATAAACTTGACGTATTTTTCCCTTTCAATTTTGCAATTTAAAAAACCTGAACACCCCTCATTTTGAAGGTGTGTGTGTGTAGAAGTTCTCTCCTATTTTTGATTTTGGATTCCAATCTCTTCAGTTTGTCCAAAATGCCGTCAAGCAAAAGGAGTAACCTATTTGTCTCGCGCAATCGCGAAAGAATCCTGAGCTACTCGCACGCCAAAGCTGGCAAAAATTCGCTAAAAGTAGTGCCAATCAACGTTACAAATGTAAAAAGGTGTTATGAAGTGTTTGGGAACGTATGCTCTTGTGATCGAACCGACACGAGACGGTATCACAAGAAGCAGGACGAGCTATGCCGAGAAGATGTCAGGCGTAGTGTAGACAGAAAACCTAACTCTCTCTCCGGCGAGATGGCCGCAGAAATATAGCCTTGGTAGTATCGGTCCTAACACCTTGTGCATGCGAGCCAAAAACGAGCCGGACATCGACTTACAAGAAGGTGTGACTCAAATCGCGATGATAAAGAAACATCGAACGAGCCAAAGCGCGATCCGAGGCTGACACGACGAATGCTGACGGAAGTTTGACTGCGTGGTAATTGATGGACGAACACGACGAAACCTACGTCAAAGCCGACTACAAGTCAGCTTCGGGGACAGGAGTTTATACGAAAAAGGAAGGGAGAGAGGATAGCCAGGATATTTTTCAAGGCGACAATAAAACTGTGCAAAGTTCACGAAAGAAATAATCTGGTTTGGGCAAGGCCATCTCTACCTGTGCTTGAAAAGCAGCATTTTCGATAGCTATCCGGGACTGTCAACCAGAAATTTACGTGGAATAAGAGTAAAAATGAAAAACCCCCGTCGCTGCCTTTCCTGAAGAAACACGGTTGTCCTCGTAAACTGTTTTGGCGCGGATTTGGCATCTTGCCATTACGGTAAAAAAGGCCATGGAGTGGTACGCCGCCAACAACACGTGCCAGGTGGTTTCCCAAGGACGAAAAGAACTCTCCCAAACAACGCCAGAGTCTCCGCCCAATTGAGAAATACTGGGGCTATTGTCAAGGCGGACCTAAGAGAAGACCGTCAAAAAAACTGCTAAGGGCGAGACAGTAGTTAAAGCAAACCTGGGCGTTTCTGCGGCGAAGAAGGTGGAGCAAGTGGCTGTAACAAAATCTGATGCAGGTGTCAAGAGTGCGAGGCCCGGGCACATTCGGAATTTTGGAAAAGCGAAGCCTAAATTGAATATTTTTCCTGAATTTTATACTAATGAACTTGAAAAAGAAATTTAATTTGATTTTTTAATAACAATTTCACCGATTTACACGCGTTTTGCCTTCGACCAAATTTTGACCAACGTAACGCCTTTATGATTACATTAAAGTTTTTCATCCACAGCGATATTTGAAACCAAACTATAGGAATTTGTAATCGATTCTAATGCGAGGATATTACTCAATTGATGTATGCGAACCAGTTAAATTATCGGCCAAACGGTGCAGTCTTTTCGTCGTTACTGTGTCATCAACACTTTAAAAACATCCCGTGACCCAATTTCCATTCGCGCTATGGTTCATAAATGGGGGTTCTATGCGTTTAAGGCCATGTATGATACCAATTGGAAATTATGTATTTTTATTGATAATTTCATTAGGAACATCGCCCAATTCCCGACTCGTGAACAACCTCCGGTCAGTTTCGAGAGCTTCGAGTAATGGTGTCCTGAACTGTATATAATCGACGGTTATCAACCTTTCTAACTTTGAAGTTGCTCAGAGAACTTTAAAACCCTCATAAGAAAAAAGTCCAACGGTGTCAAATCACATGAATCTTGGCGGTCGCAATTGACATCGCCAATTACGTTGAGATAACACGGCATGTGAATGCGCCCAAAAAGAGCATTGTTTGTTAGCTGTGTGGCAATGCAACCGTCCTGCTGAAACCACATATCGTCCCAATCCATATCTCTCAATTCGGACCCATAAAATATTCGTTATCATCTCACGATGCGAACACCATTCACAGTGAACTGCCCTGGACCTGCCCTCATTTGGAAAAAATAGGCCCCGATGATGCTCCGCCCAGCTAAAACCGCACCAAAATAGTCACTCTTTGCGTGCAATTTGGTTTTTTCGACATCACTCTTGGAGATTCTCATTCGCCCCAAAATCGCGCATTCCTGTTTACTTGACGAATCCCACTGACTCCTCCAGAAATAATATATGACTTTATGGGGTCTTGAGGCAATATTTCGATGTGTTCAAACGGAATGCAAAGTTAATATAACTCGCCCCATCGCCTAATGGTAGGTGGGTATAAAAAATCGCGTTCTGTAACATATGCCCCCAAACACGAAACCAGCGAGCCCGAACAAGCATATATACTTTTGAGGATTTGGTCATGGATTCACCTTAGGCCCACTGGTAGACAAAAAAATGGCAATGAAATTTTTCTGTGTTATATATAATATTTTTAAGTCGCGTCAATTAGTTACTTTCGTATTTTACTTCAGCAATATCCATGCAGCGCATAGGTCTCTGTGACGCCTCTTTTCTAACACATATATGTTTTTACTGGACTATCTTTAAAATTAATATAATGTTTGCATCTAAAGCTAATATTTCTAACATATCTAACAGTATAGGTGCTTCCCAAACTGTTATGCCAGTTTATGAACATATATGCTCTGCACTTTAAAATATTAATTGTGTTGAATTCCAATTCCGTATAATTTTGTAACAACCCAAACATATGAAAAACGTCCTTTTTCGATCCGTGGCGTACTCGTAAAATGGTACATGACTGATTATATATTTTAAACCATTTTCGTATTCAGATTGTGGATCAACAGATTGTTGCTTCGTTGACGAACCCTGAGTGATCATTTTTCAATTGTCAGATACGACATGTCTTGATTCACTTTCATGAACGGATCGTTGCAAAAAGTGAATACCGTTTACGATTATTTCCATTGTTGTCTGCCATTACTGTTCGCTGGGTTAACTGACATTCGAAGTGAATGAATGAATGTGGTAGTCTTAAAAAGCGGTGGCGGCATTATTCATAAGGATTATAGCCATCATTATATATCGGCCAGCTTGGACTGCATGGGTTCATCTTCATACATGTGTCCATAATCACACACGCACATGGAAACTTATTACAGATTATATTAGAGCCAAAATGGCTCATATACTTCCTCATCAAATGACCATGATGACGTTACTCAGGCTGCTGTTTAGCTCCTGGCAGACCAACCAGCCATATGTTGGTTATTCCAATGAGGACAGCGCTGGAGATGGAGAGAAATCGTTCGAACATTTCCCAACGATTATCGGAAACTGTGTTTATTCGCTCATAATATTAAGGCTTTAAATCGATTCCATTCCATCCTCATATGCTGATGATGTAGTCGGTGGTTGGGCCTTTGTAGATGCCACAGAGATTGCTTTGAGAGATTTTTATCAAAGACAAGGTAAACGATAATAGCTTACCGAAATACCCCTGCAACGATGACGACGGCTCATAAACTATAGAATTTTAGAAGCCATAAATTAAGAAATCATTTTAGTGAGCTCTTCGTTTGAATTAAGCAGCGATTTAGCGTTAATGTAAAAAATCTCTCTCACACACACACACAATCTTGTATTGTGTGATGCATTTTGGAAAATAGTTGCATAATCGAAAATTTTTATTTGTACAATAGAAGACATTTGCTATTTGAAGTGTATTACTGGCTCAAATTTTGTACGTTATATTAATATATGCTCTCTAACAACCATGCAAAAATTAGTCCATAGCGATCTATAAGTATATACAGCCCCCATATAAACCGATACCCAGATTTGTTCCCGGGGGGCCTCTTTTGGAAGAGATTTTTTGGAGACCCGCGTTGACAATTTCATTCGTCCGCTGAATTTTGGTAGGTTGTGTTAGTATATGTCGCTAATAAAACCATGCCAAAAGTTGGTCCATATCGGTCTAATAGTTGCCAGATCCCTGTAGTTTACTTCTGTATCTTACTTCTTCCTGGATAAACAAATTTCATTTGACTTTGTAAAATTGGACATATAGGTTATATTTTATATAACCCCCATATAAACGACCCCACATATTTTACTTCTGCCCCATCTTTTAGCTTCGCAAAAACTCATACCGTTCAAGAACAGAATTATATACACGCACAGAAAAAAGATGTTTGGACATTGGTTTTGCCGCATCCATTTAATGCTTATTTAGAGTATGTAATTGTCGAGAAAACCATGTATTTTGTCTTTGTAAAAAAATAATTTTCGGAGCGGAGAAAAATATATGTTGGCAAATAAGCATATTAAATGGTTCTCAAATAGGCGCAAAACATGTTCTATTATAATGATAGAATTTGACACCATATATGGTCAGGAAAATCATGTACGCTGATCAATTCAATTTTTTTTTGTTTTACTTTTTTTGCAGAGAAAAAGGGTATTTTTATTAGTTTACGTATAGACATGTCTACAACAATTACATGGCCAAATAAATAGACCTATGTAACATTGTTTTCGTGACCAATTTATTTTTTTAATTTTTTGGCAGCGAACAAGAATTTGTATAAAAACATTGAGGCAGGTTACATAACGATTTTCATTTGCGCGTCAGTCGTATGTTGATTGAGTTTTCTTGGAATGGACGGAGAAATACGGAATTATTGTGTTTTGTGTTAATTTATTTATTCAGAAATGGCAGCGTGTTTTATGTGAAATACAAAAAAGGAAAAGTGTAATTGATAAAGAATGTACCTGGTTTTTGTTCTGCATTTTGATATATGGTATAATTTATTTTTATTTGCAGTCACATGATGTCTGCGTTTGTACATTTGATGGGCACGAAGTAAATATGGAATGATTACTTATTGTTGAAATTGAACCAAACTAGACTGTGTAAAAATATGTGATGTTTGCTTGCACTATACATTATAAATACAAATAAACAATGAATTAGTTTATAAATAAATAAAAATAAATAAATAAAGTTGATTTTGGTGTTTTCTTTTTCTCAAGTAGCGTCCCTTTCTTTTTTCGAAGGACGAAAAAAGTTTTTTTCATAAAAATCAAAAACATTTTAGGTTGTGACGCATGTTTTCTTTTAACTAGAAGAAATAAACATTTTTGACAAATAAACATAACATTTTTGGATCGTGACTCATTGTCCTTTTAATGGAAAAAAATTTCTTTTTTAAGCAATATAATAACATTTTAGACGAGGAGCAATTGTATTTTTCTTAGAACGCGATGTTCACTGAGCCAACATGGTTGAGGTTAAAAAATGTTAAAAAAGGTCCGCCGCAAAAATAGCTGCTATCAATATTATTTTGCTCTTTCGAAAATAATGATTGTGATATATCATGTTTCTTCTCTGTGTGTACCCGCAGCCAAAAAACTTCTCCATTACCGGTAATCTTGTAGGTAAGCTGTTTAAAAATGAATAACGACTTAAATTAATTGGCAATCGCTCCAGATTAACATTTATCATACGCAATGTCCTATGGAGGGCAAGTACATTCTCCCCAGGCCATAACCTTTGGCCATGAAATAATTAAGTGGATTTTAAAGCATAATAATCACCTACTAAATGTAATCAACTTTATTCGTAGATAGTACCAAAGTTGGCAAAATAGCCACTCAATGTGTCCCCTCAATCTCGAAAATATTGACTACTCTAGCCAATTAACAAGGATCAAAATATGGCGAGTAATGCTCTAATATGAACCATTACTTGAATAGAAAGACGAATATTGAAGAAATGTAAGTAAATCATGCTAAAATAAGTATTACAGGCAAATTTAATTTCAACAGTTTTAAAATAGAAATAAATGTTGTGCGTTTAAGGGAGTTAGATTCACATTATGTTCGGAAACACTACAAAAAAAGTGTATATTCATATATCCCCTTTTTAAATGAAGGCAAATGACAGTTGGAAATCTTGTCAAGTCGCAATTTAATTTAAAACATAGTATGGTAACGTCATTAATTAATTTATTTATTTATTTAATTTCCATTTATTTAAAGCAATTAAAGCCTTATCAAGGGCCAATTTAACGAAACAAATGTTTCTACTCTATTTTAAATTTCCTAATTCTAATTTTAAATTTAAAACACAATTATTATGAAATATTCGTGGAAGAAAGTATTCCTTAACGGAAAAATTTTCAAGAATTATAACCGTTTAACATAATCATATTCTTTTTGAGTTTTTTTTTTTTAATGCTCAAATTATGTGAATAATTATACTTAAATGGTACCGTCATTTATTCTATTTTATTAAGTCATTAACAGCAAATACATGTGAGAAATATCAATTCGAAATTACCTCGAGAAGTAATTTATTATTGTCAATTACAAGATTAGTCATATATAACTCCACGCGCAATGAATGCAATGTGTGAATGACAGCTTAACTCGCTGGTAAATGTAAAAACCTGTAAATGAGATATGGTTCTAGTTTTTGCTGGGTAGACGTTTAATCTGCTTATTTGGCCTAATGTTATACCCCTAATGTAACTAACTTTCAATTTAGAAGACGATGTTAACGCCTTTCACTACGGCGATATAAACCTAAAGTTAAAATCTTTAATTTTTCTTCTGTTTTTACTAGTACTAATAGCATGTAAAACAAAAATTGTAGATTTTTGAAATCCTAGCGCTCAGTTACTTCAAGAGCTAATATGAGCTTGTTCTTGAAAAACTTGATTCTTGAATTGTAAACCAAGTGGCCTTACGAAAAGAAGCAGCTATTTGGTCTTATAATATCTTCCAAAGTGTGGAGAAAAAATACAAAAAAGAATCCGTAAAAAGTATCAGCTTTAGGTTTTGGTATAGAACGTACCGCATTTACTAGAGACATAACAGTAGAAAAATTGTCTCAAAATTTTTCATATTTTCCTTTAATGTTAAAAAGTTTATAAAAATGTTTTATTTTAAGTGCCACGGCAAATAATAGAAAAATATTTAATAGCTTATTTAGATTAACGCCTATACTGTTAAAAATAAGCATCGAAGAAATAAATCGAAACTAAAGTGGAGAAAATAGTAATATTGGTGGCTTTCTTCGGATGTCCTTCTAAGTAGATCATCGGGTAAAGTGAAAGGGTAAGAATACTTAGACGTTACTTACTTGTTTAGACTTTATCTTATTTGGTGTATCAATAAAAAGATTACATAATATCGAGTATATTTTTTATATAGCCTAAACCACATAGTGGTCCAGGGCTATAATAAGTTTGAATCTGCACAAAAAGTGCTACACAGAAATATTGATTTTTAGACCGCCCATAAATATATATACCGATTCGATTCCAGAATCACCTCCCTGAAGTCGATCTAGGCTATGTCCAGTCCGTCTGTCCATGTATTTGGTTGTTCACAGGATTCCGGTCGCACATTTTAACTCATTTTGCAATGAAATTTTGGACACAAGAAGTTTTTATGGTCAGCAAGGAAGAAACGCTAATTGTGTTTGGGAAAGAAATCGGATTAAGATTTAGATATTAGCTCTCATATATATGTATCGCCCCGATTTCGTACAAATGGGTTTACGTTGCGCTTTTTACAAACGATCGTCACCAAATTTGCTAAAAAATAATCTTTTTCATCGCTTTCATGTCTGCAAAATTCATCCCAAATCGGTTCCAGAATTTAAGATATAGCCTCATATATATGATCTGGCGCGCCGATTTTCCCAATGTTTGGCCACAAAAGCCTTATTTTCTCACCGATCTACTCACAAAGTGGCTTAAAATGATAATCTTCTATAGCCTAACTAGATGTTGCAGAAAAATCAATGCCAATTCGTTCAATTTACTAAAACTCCATATATATTCGTCCGCACCGCTCGATTTTTTCTAACATTTTGTTCTATAAAACTGCTTATCTATGCACCGATAGTAGTGCAAGAGTTGGCCAAAATGTTATCTTCTATAGCTACTAACTAAAGTGTGTGGCAAAAAATTCCATTCGAAATCGGTTTCAGATTTGAGATATAGCTCCATACTATAGTGTATAGTCCCGTTTTCCAAATTGGCCATAGAAGACGGCCTATATTTATTAAACTCGATCTTACTCCAAAGTTGGCTAGATGTCCAGTCCATCTAATAGTACTAAACGTTATAAGTTAAAGATTCATCAAATGCGGTTCAAGATATGTAGATAATAGCTCCTAATATATTATCTCCGCGATTTTGAAAAAATTCGCCCCCCAACTAATAACCTGTATGTTTGACGAGTCATACAGAACCTATTTCTTAACGATCTTACTTCAAAATCTGGTGCAATCGCACCGAGGTAACCTTTATGTGATTAATCAAACCCGGCAAAATATTAAGCAAATTGTTCAGAATTTACATAATCTTTCCCATAAATATCTGCATTCGCTCGATTTTCCCCAAATTTTGCCATAATACTTTATTTATTAACCAATGTTACTCAATTTCAAAATTGATGTATACTAGCCGATCGTTTTATGACGTACTTGTAGTCTTTTTTAATAAGAATAATTTGCTCAATTTTTTATAAATGGGCTGAATATAAGTGGCTATACTAGAAACTCGCGTAGTCTGCAATATCAACTACAGCAGATGTTGCTAAATAGTAGAGGGAAAAATTCCTGATCTAATACTATCAGAGTCGGCAAAAGGCTTGAATACTTAACAACATTTACCACTACATGTCTCAACAAATATCGAATTCTAAGATTATATGTCCAACAATTATTTCTATAGAAATTTTTGTCAAAAACTTATTGCTCTGTTAGACAAATTTTTTTCAATTTATAATTATTTAATAGAAAATTTGTCAGAAAAATTTATTTCTATGAATTTTTTTTTTCAAAAATGTATTTTCTAAATTTTCGCAAAATTTTTCATGAATTATTCAAAAAATTTTATTTCTATGGAATTTTTTCCTATAAAATTTTAATTTCTATAGATTTATTATCAAACGATTTTATTTCTATAGAAAAATTTCTCAAAAAATTTGTTTTTAAATAGAAACTTTTTTCCATAAATTTTATTTCTATATGAGATTAAAAAAATAATTTGTATTTTTGGTTAGAATCTATCCGCAACTGAGTGGGGCAACCGTGGGTTGGTAATATCAAATTTATTTTCTAGGTTATATGGACGTTGTATTCTCTATGTTTAAGATAAATAAATACTTAGACACCGATTTTTGTTTTGTAAAATTGTTTAAGATTTAACGAAAAATTATTGTAGGGAAATTTTTTTTTATCCTTGTAGGGTAATACCGAACATTTTCGGCTGGCAAATACTTGACTATTAAGCTATAGTCAGATTGAGACAAAATAGGCCCATAAAACATGTCACGCCCTTAATTTCTCTTAGAATATGCAACTGCGTTTATCTCCGCAGCCGCTGATCAATGTTACCCCCACAAATGCTTATGATTATTAAGTTCATGTAAGGGTGTTTTTAGGAGTATGATATATGTCGCGCCCGCCGACTATTCTAACTTTACTTAACTTGTTTAATATATGCGTTTTATGACGACAATTTTAAATACGAAACAAATCTGCCCCTTCTTGTTTTCGGAGTCTGAATTCATTTCTGCGTTCAAATCGTCACACTCAAAAAATAATTCTTCTCCTCCCAAACAAAAATTTTAGACAACAAAACCTTGGTTTCTCATTTGCTTTTCGCTGTAAGAAAAGTGTAATTTTGGAAAGAAAAGTAATACTTTTGTGATAGAACGTTTAATTCTTTTCGCAAGTATGTAAAAACAATTTCAATAAAGACAAACTAAAAAAATAAAACATTGTTTTCTTGCTAATTGCATTTTCCCTCAACATCATTCTCGTCAGTCCACGGGTTTTTTAGTTCTTAAGCACCCTTTTCCATGTAATCCAACAATGTAGAAGAAATTATACGATTTTATAAATTTTTAAATTTTTTTACCTTTCGCCTGGACGGAGAATCGAACCGCGGACCATGCACTTTGTAAGCCAACACACGAGCCACTGAGCTATGTTCCTGTTATGGTCATCAATAGATAATTATCCATATAAGTTATATTTATATAGCATAGCTTGCAGCACCACGAGCCCATGCAAATATAACATTATTTAACAGAAATAAACATTAAGTTTGGCACCGTGGAGCAGTAGTTGCTACGTCCAACTTGCATGCCAAGGGTCGTGGGTTCGATCCCTGCTTCGACCAAAGTTTTTGTTTTTTTTACATATATTCCAGATATGTTCGGAAGATTCCGAAAAAATTTCAACATTACATTGTAGTATATTAAATTTTGAACTGTAAAATGTGTCTTATTAAAGACCTAAAGTCAGAAAAGAACAATGTTTGATATAAACGAAATAGACTGTGTTGTTGTTTCAAAAATAACTTTTTTTTATTGAAAAAATAAAAATTTTGTAACAAACGAATTTTTTTGGTGATAAAAGTTTAAAATTTTCGAAGCAATTCAAAAAACTCTAACAAAAGAAAAACGTTTTCGGTACACGTTTTCCAAACGTTTTTTTCTTTGCGTGTACGCTTGTCGTACAGTTGAAGTTTTTCACGAATGTTATTTGACTCAATCCATAGAATTTTGTCTGCATAAATAGTATGACGCCCTAAAAATTGGAACGAAGAAATTCTTTTATTATCTCGTTGCATCTGTAACAAGAAACGAATGTCATTTTAATAAATTTTACAACCATTAAACAGCGATTATAATTTCAATAAACCCTTAAGGCATTCATTGAAATGTCCTTCTTCCTTTAACTCCTCGCATGACATGTAATCTGCTCCACCATTGAGGAGTGTAGTTTTACATGGGCGAAAATAAAAATAAACTCAACCATGAAATATCTGAAAACTGTCCCCTAACTCAGACAGATGTTTTGCCAATGACTCCAATCGAAGACCCACCATCGAATCTACCAGCCCATGCCAAGTCGCAATTGATTTTTAACTCCCACGTTGAGTTGGCAATTGCAATTGCTTCATGGCTACATTGGGATATCAGGAACATATGGAACGACCAGATTATGATTGCATCTGGGCCACAACCAGTTAATATCAACACCATTGAGACCATGCCATAGTCCATGAAAATTCAGAGAATATTTGGGATATACACAGAGTTTGGTGGAATAGTGGTGCTTAGTTTATTTGTTTATTTGCTGCCAATTGAATTGTGGCCCAAATCGTCGGTCGATTCTTTGTTTGTTTGTTTGTGGCTCTTTTTTGGCAGTTAAACCGATCATAAACAAAGTATTTACAATTTACCACATAGTACCTGCTGAGTATGTTTTCACATTTTATGTTGGCTTGGATTTTTATTTGGTAACACAGAATTACGATGGGGATGGTTAAAGAAAATTTGGACTAAATAAAGCTTCCACACTGAATTTATAATGGAATACTCCATGGCCAATAGTGGGCCCTACACTACATGGTGCCACCAAAATACATAACAAAATTGACAAAAATGTGGTTTGTAAATGTCCTCCAAAAATGAGACAAGTTTAAATCCGAATGGATTTTTACTCAACTTCGAAAAGTGGCTTTTAAACACAATATTTTAAAATTTAAAAATATAATCTTCCTAAATCATTTAGAATAAAATGTTTGGGACACATTTGTTAATATGTTAATAATATATTATGTAATGGTAACACGCACAATGGTGTATTCTTAAAGAAAAAATAGCTAAATTATTTTAGAAAATTTCGCAGTGAAACACATATACGAATATGCTTTACTTGAATACGTTCAATTCCATAGAGTGAGACGACGCTGGAAGAGAGTATAGAAGAGAAGGAAATAGAAATGGCAAAACCCGAAGCAGGAGTTGCGGCGAAAGATATATAACCCGACTCACACTTACGCGAAAGATATATCAAAACGATACGCAATTGATGGTTGCTGTTGGAACACTGCTTGATATGTGTGTTTCAAAAGATACCCCGAGGAGTAAGTAAAATATTTCCTACAATAAAATTAAAATAGACGAAGGATCTTCAAAAATAAAATAACGAAAAACAACTCTACCCTTCCTTAGAAGTTACGGTAAGAATGAAAACTAGTTTTCATTTTTATACCCTAAACCACAATAGAGTGGTCAGGCTAAATAATAACTTTGATCCACCAAAGAAATCCGTGCCTAAGAACCCCTCAACATATATACCGATCGACTCTAAGATCACCATTATATCTTAGCCCTTGTAGTCACGTCCGTCCATATAGTTTGGGGTTCGCACATAGAAAAAATTTCCCGTAGTTAAACTAAACGCCTAAAATTTAACATTATTTTTTATTGTAAAAAAAGTTAATTTGTTAGTACGTTAAAATTTTAATTAGGCTTTTTGCGAAATGTTTGCCACAAGGCCCAATCTGAAATTTTCCCGTCCTTCCTTCTATTAAGTATGCTGCAAATAATTTATGACTAAACGTGAGTATATCGTGTACGAGTAGACCGTACACAGTAACGTTCATATGAAACTAAAAAACCAAAGTGAAAATTTCGCTAGCGATTCCCAACAAATAATAAGAAATGAACTAACTCGTAGTGGTTCAAATGGTCCAATCGCGATTCAAAGCGCCCCACATGATTTTCCGTGCGTACTTTTGAGTTAGATATTTTCTTCTGATGTGAGAGGTGGTAATTTGGAGAACTGTATGAGTTAAAAAGTACAGGTCACGGCAATACAATGCTCCTGGTTTTAACAACGGCCTTTGGGGATATCCTCACAAATGGGTGTCAGCCAATAAATTGCATAGTAATTTTTTTCTTGCAGGAAATCCCGGTGCAGGAGTTCGGCGGTCCCGGCATTTATTAAAACGCGATGTTGATGAAGATTTGGTATATACGGCGTTTTTTGTTGGACGAAGAGCTATGTGAATTTGGAAAAAAATCGATCAATAATTTAGGATATATAAGTGCTATACTTTTCGAATAAACAGGGTGGATACGGTCAAATTTGGTTTCAAGGGAAACGCGTGTAAAATCGGTGAAATCGTTATTTAAAAAGATCAAATTAATTTCTGTCTTTCAAAGGTTCAATTTAGTATAAAAATTCAGGAAAAATATTCAGTTTAAGGCTTTGCTTTTTACCAAAATCCGAATTGCCCGGGCCTCACCTTGAACACCGTGCCAATCAGATTTTGTACAGCCAACCTTGTCCACACCTTCTTAGCCGCCGCCAGAACAAGCCAGTTTCGTCCTCTGAAACAGGGGGCGATGCGGGGCATACGGGGAGGGGGGCGCCCGCCGCCCCGCTGCCCTGCTCCGTCCTTAGCAGTTTTTTTAGTCTTCTTAGGTATCCGCTTGAACAAAATAACGCCCAGTAATTTCGTCAATTGGGCGGAGCTCTGGGCGGTGTTGGGAGGGTTCTTATCCTTGCGAACGACACCAGGCGGAGGCTGCAGCCGTTGTTGGGCGGCGTACCAACTCCATGGCCCTTTTTATCAGTAATGGCAAGATGCTCAAATCCATACCAAAAACAGTACGAGAACAACCGTGTTTGCTGTCAGGAAAGCAGGCAAGACCGTTTATTCAAACACTACTTTCACGCGGTTAAATTGTCTTCGTTGACTATTCCGGAAGCTTTTGAAAATGCTGCTTTTCCAAGACACAGGTACAGATGGCTTGCAAATACGTCAGATATTCTTCTGGCGAAACTTTGACAGTTTTAAGTGCTTGAAAATATCTGGCTAAACCTTTCCCCTTCGGCTTTTGCCGTATAATAAACTCCTGTCCCGAAAGCTGCTTGTAGTCGCTTTGACGTAGGTTTCCATCGTCGCGCAGTCAAACTTCGTCAAGCATCGTCGTGCTAACAAGCCCTCCGGGATCGGCTTTGGCCAAGTCGTATTTGTGTTTAATGCATCGCGATTTGAGTCACTAACCTTCGTGGTAAGTCGATAGTCCCGGCTTCCCGTTTTTTGCTCGATAGCACGGTTGTACGACGATACAAAACCCAGCTATTTGCGGCATCGCGGCGAGAGAGGTTAGGGGTTTCGCTTGAAAACTACCCGGGAACAACTCTCCGTTGTCGTCGTGCTTCAGCAGGCTTCCGATTATTCGATTCCCGGCCGAATCCAGACTTCTCCTCCTGTCGACAAACGTTCCCAAACACATATTAGTTGCAGTTTGTAACGGTTTGATAGGCAAACCTTTACGATTTTGCCAGCTTTGCCCTGCGAGTAGGTCGGATATATTCAGCGAATGCTGCGAGCAAAATTCTGATACGCTGCTCTTCTTCGCTTGGACGGCATTTTGACAAACTGAAGAAGTGAATTCCAAAAATCAAATGAGGAACAAATTTCGAACACAACACCTACAAAATGAAGGGGTGTTCAGGTGTTTTTAAATGCAAAATTGAAAGAAAATACGTACAAGGTTTATATTTGACAAATTTTGACCGTATCAAGCGCCTTATAACGACTCTTACCAATTTTTGATACCATTTTGGTAGTACTCCCTCTCGGTTTTGCCTTCAAAATAGGCCTCAGTTTCGGCGATCACGCTCTTCCTTGTGCCAAATTTTTTCCCTGCGAAGAGCATACCATTTGAAGTCTGAGAAACAACGAAAAAGCCCAGAATCTGGAGAATACGGTGGGGTGGGGAAGCAATTCGAAGCCCGCAATTCGTTGAAATTTTTTTGCCAGTCGTTCTCTGAATGACCTTGTGGCACGCCGTCTGACGTTGTCTTGGTGAACACACTTTTCTTCTTCTTCATATGGGGGCCCGTTTTGCCGCGATTTCGACCTTCAACACGCCTCTCCAACAACGCCATAGTAATAGTCACTGCCTAAGGTTTTTCCCTTCTCAAGATAATGCGATAAAAATTATTCCATGTGCAAGAGGGCCATTACTCTCGTCGCACGCGGACTGTTTGATGTCTTTCCACACTTCGGAGACGGTTCACCGGGTCGCTGTCCACTCAGAAGCGACTGGTCGATTGTGACTCAGGAAGTGTCAGTGATGGAGCCATAGTTTCAATCATTTTCACGCAGGCTTGATATTTTTGCATTACCAATCAATTATTGTTGATTTCCCTGGCAAAGTCCGGAAACTCATATCAAGCCGCAAGTTTTTTGCTTCCAGCCGTCTATTTTTTTCCCCTCCAGAAAAACCGGTAGTTTATCAAAAACACGGAAATTACTTTTTTTCCATTTTTTCCAACATAACAAAGTTGCCTTCACAAAAAGACGCTCTATCTCCAAAACATTAATTGACTTACAGACGTGCAAATTTTGACACGCGAAATCCATTTTGAAGGTCGGTACTATATAAAAACATAATATGCATTTAATACTAGCGACGCTATCTAAATGTTGTCAGACCGGGGACTTATCAGCCAGGCCAAAACCAGCGTTAAGAGTCCGTTAAAAAGAATTAATAGAAATTATTTATTTGACAAAATATCAAAAACATTTTATACCCTAACCACATAATGGTCAGGGTATAATAAGTTTGATCGGCCAAAAATTGTGCCTACGCAAGAATATTGATTTTAGACCCCATAAATATATATACAGATCTGACTCAGAATCAAACCGTCCTGAGCTCGAATCTAGCGCTGTACCCACGTCCGTCCGTCCGTCCTGTCCATGTATTTGTTGTTCACAGGACATTCCGGTCGCAATTATTAACCGATTTTTGATGGAAATTTGTAAGCAGGGAGTTTTTTGGGCGCACAAGGACGAACGCTATTGAATTTTGGAAGAAATCGATCAAATTTAGAACATACGCTCCATATATATGTAATCGCCGCGATTTCGACAAATGGGGTCAAAGTTTAGCGGGCTTTGTTTCAAACGTCACCAAAATTTGGCAAAGAGGTAATAATTTTCATCATCGCCCCTTCAAGCCTGCCTGCAAAGATTTCATTGAAAATCGGTTCAGATTTAGATAATAGCTCCCGATATATAATGTATCGCGTTTTACCAAATTTTGCCACAAAAAAACCTTTATTTATCAACCCGATCTTACCAAAGTTTTGGCTAAGCAGTAATCCATCTATACAATTAACTATATGTGCAAAAATCATCAAAAAAAATCGTTCACGAATTTAGCTATAGCTCCCGCATAATATATAGACCGGACGAGCCCGATTTTTCTAAATTTTGGTCATAAACCCTTATTTATCAAACCGATCTTACTCAAAATTTGGCTAAATGTCTGTCTTCTAAATAGCACTTACTATATGTGCAAAAAAAAAAATCATCGAAATCGGTTCAGATTTAGATATAGCTTCGCCAATAATAATGTATAGACCCGATTTTTCCCAAATTTGGCCATAGAAACCCTCATTATTAACGATGCTTACTAAAGGTTGGCTAGATCTAGTCCTCTATAGTATAACTAATAATGTGCAAAGTTTCTCGAAAAATGCGGTTCAGATGTAGAATATAGGCCTCACCAATAGTATGTCTCTACGCCGATTTTGGAAAAATTCGCGCAGGATGCCCTAATAAACCTTATGTTTGACCATGGACAGGCTCATTTCTTAACTGATCTTACTCAAATCTTTCAAAGGTAACCTTTGTGGTTATTAATCAACACCGCAAAATAATTAATGCAAATTGGTTCAGATTTAGATACTACTTCCATATATTATGTATCGCTCGCAGTTTTCGCCAAATTTGGCCATAGTACTCTTATCTTAATTAAACCAATGTTACTCAAATTTCAAATTTTTATGTACTAGCCGTATGCGTACTTGATACCGTAAGCTTGTAGCTCCTTCATAAGAATATTGCTACGATTTTTTGACAAAATTGTATTTATTACGCTCACACTAATTAACGATTTTCTCTTTTTTTAATAATGGCCTCATTATTAGTGGGGCATACTAACTCCGTAGGTGCAATATCAACAGCAGGCCAGTGTTTTGCTAGAAAGCAAGACAATAAACTTGAGGAGATAGGAAATTGGCTTGCGTCATACCAAATGTTCGCATTTACCATGTTAAGTTCCCATAACATGTTCGTTAAAATTTTTTTATTTGTTTTCTTTTTTATTTTTTAAAATGAAAAACTTAATTTTCTTAAATGAAACAATGTTAAGTTTAGCAACAACAAAAAAATTAAGCATTTTCCGCCCGTTTAAGGAAATTATTTCGTGCACTTAATATCTTTTTATATGCATTTTAAAACTGCCTCAGTCAATACTTGTCGTATACGCGTTTGGTTCGAAAGTATGAAAACTAACACGGTAAAAATGGTGTGATTCATCGCTCAGTATGCCCAATTGCCTATACTTCCCTAGAGTTTAGTGTCTTTGCTAGAAGTAGGGGAAATTTTCGCCTAATATGTAGGGGTTTTACTAATATTTTAGCGTCTTGTAGGGACGTAGGGCCACAAATATAGGAACAGTTTTCACTCAACACAATTTTGTAATAATTTTACATTTTGGTGCTCTAGAGAGGAGGAAAAATTAGAAGGCCGGCAAGGCTTGATCTATAACAAATGTGTGGTAAACTTTATTCCTGTAGAAAATTTTGTCTAAACAATTTTATATCTATAGTAACATTTTGTCAAAGTGCGTAAATTTCTATAGAAAATTTTTCCAAAAATATTAATTTCTATAAAAAATTTTCTCAAAATTTTAATTCTGTGGAATTTTTTCTCAAAATTTATATTCTATAACGAATTTAATTGTCACAATTTTATCTTCTATAGAAAGAATTTCTCAGCAAAAAAGATTGTTTAGAGAAACACTGATTTTCCAAAATTGTATTTTTATAAGAGATTTAACAAAAAAGATTACTAATTTGGCGTAGAATTCTAGCCAACTGTGGCAACCGTGGTGAGTAATGACAAATTTTATATTCTAAGTTATACTACGTTTCATATTCAATGTGTTTAAGATAATAAAGTAACCTAGAACCATTTTTTGTTTTGTAAAGATTTATTTAAATTTAACGAAAAATATAGTAAGGAAAATTGTTTGGGAAAATGTATGGGAAAAGTAAGGGAACTTTTTTGTCGCTTGTAAAGGGTAAACCACGAAACATTTTCCCCTGGCAACATTGACTAATGAACTATAGTCAGATTGATCATATACCCCTTAAATTTTCTTAATATGGCAGACTGCGGTTTATCTCCACAGACTATAAATGTTTACCCACAAATGCTAATGTAATATACTAATTCTGTAATGGGTGGTTTAGGGTATGATATAGTCGGCCCCGCCCGAACTTTCTACTTTACTTACATTGTTTAAGAATTTACATCCAAAACATCGAATTCGATCACACCCTACAGAAGTGAGCAAAATTCAGTGGCAACAGCTGTTAAAATTGAGGGCTTCCGTCCAAATGAAGCAATCCAATGTTATAATTCATCGCTTCTGCGTCAATTTTGCACCACTCCGGATCCAAAAAGAACAAAATAAACTTTTTGGCGCCCAGCCCTTTTTTTTGTTCGGCATTAATTTTTTAAAGCTGATCTTACTCAATTTACACAAGGTAGGCCTGTGGTAGGCAAACCAAACGCTGCCATATCACGCCCAAATCAAGATTATAGATAGAGTCGCATATAATATGCAATGCGCATCGATTGCCATAATAACTCTGCAATTATTAACCAATGTTTAATCCCAAAATTAAATTTGATGTGTTGGTCAATTGAATTTTAGCAGATTACATTAGTTCTTACATAAATAGTACATTGCCCTACTTTCAACACTTTGTTTATAATTAGGCCCCCATTACTTGAGCGAATTTTAGTCCTATTTTAATAAATAGACTCAATATTAGTGGCCTACTAGCTCTGTACACTGAAAAACAGTGAACCCCAATATTTTTAAAAAATCTTACCTAAAACAGTATTACAAATCGCTAGCATCACGGCCGATATCAACACCAATAAGTTAATATTTTCAGACAAATCAAGTAAAATTTTAGTTAGACATATGAATTAAATATTTTTTCAATTGTTAAAGAACATTATTTTAGTTGGAAGGAAAAAATGTGGAGTTCAATAAATGGCAAGAAATGATCTTTAGTGACATACGAAAGTTTTCATGATGGACACATTTCTGGTAAAATTTACAAATTTAAAGAAATAGTGAATCTATTTTGTGAGAAGTACGAATTTAGTAAAAATCTTTTTCGCATTAAACCCTCTAATGCTGCTAAATAAGAAAGCTTTGTAGCAAAAACAGCTTAAGAACAACAAAAAATAGGGAAACTAAAAAGGAAACCTATTTTTTAAACTATTCAAGAGGCTTTGCAGCATATGCCAGAATTTACCAGTATAAATTTTCTTGCTTGTAGTTCATCTTGCTTTTTGGTGTCCGTTAAGGCATTGAAAATTTAATCAGGCTGGCAAAAATTGGGGCATTAGAGGGTTAATTTGTTAATATTTTTTCCTCGGACCGTTTTTTAGTTTCATTTATAACTAAAGCTACGCAAAAATTATTAGAGTAAAGGAAACTTTCTTGAAACATAATAATTCCATGAACTAAAATAAAGTTAAATAGGCTTTAGTGAAATAGAGAGTTCACTTTTTTTGAGTGAAGGTGTAAAATCAAGTATAGCTTCTAATATTAAGTGTTTCTGTTCAGATTGAGGTACAGGTACCATAAGTATACACCTCTTAATTTTGTTAAATAAGGAAATACGTTTTTCCCAAATCTATTTCGATGATAACCGACAAATGCTTATGTTTACTAATTAAATAAGTATGGGTGGTTTAGGGTATGATATAGTCGGCCCGCCCGACTTTATTCACTACATTACATGTTTTCAATTGTGCCATTTATGTTTTTATACGCCACGGCACCATAGAAACTTGGGGTGGGGAATATATGTTAATTTAAGTTTTGTCATCCATTTTGTAACACAATCGAAATATCGATTTCCCGATATATAAAGTACATACTATATCTTCTTGATCAGGGGGAAATCCTAAGATGATATAACCATGTCCGTTCGTCTGTTGTAATCACGGCGCACGGTCAGGGGGGCCTTCGAATAATAGTTTCTATAGTCCTTGAAATTTTCGCCACAGATTCATCTTTATCTGTTTCCAGCAGGCATCATGTATACGAAGATGGAACTGTATCGGCTC
>PGFW01037981.1:7213-21914 GCA_003123925.1 Haematobia irritans | reverse complement strand
ATTCCTAAATTCTTTCTCCCAAGATGGCAAGAAAATTTTAATATCAAACATTGTTTTTATTTTCCTAAATTCTTTCTCCCAAGATGGCAAGAAATTTTTTATATCAAACATTGCTTTTTTCTTATGTTGCTGATTCTTGGAAGTCGAAATAATTTTCGAAATATATAATTGCCGTTTTTACAATGTATGTAGCTTCGCGCTCATAAATGATTCTTTCTTTTAACGGAACATATTTGTATAAGAGACAGGCGTTATAGACATAATTTTGCTTATTTCGCAAGGTACTAACGGATATATTTCTACAATGGTATTTGTGCCATTTTCTAAAGCCAATATGAGTTTCTGAATATTCTTTAGAATTCTTTTAAAGAAATAATGGATTGAACATCTGGCAGCATGAAAATTAGGTATTTCGATTGCAAGTAATTGAAATTCCGGGATTTTTGTCAAATTTTGTGAAAGATTGTGACAGTTCCTGGAGACGAAATTCCGGGACAATCCAGTCGAATCCCAGCCATCTGGCAAGCCTAACTGGCCATCGGGATAGTAAACGTAAATGCAGCTACTCTTGCTTCGAAGCAAAAACCTTAAATTTAGGAAGATGTGAAATGGGCTTGTCATTATTCTTTTTCGTCAAAAAACAGAGATTAGTACCATACATGTTCCATGAGAAGTTGCAACTTTTTTCGGTTTCTTTCATTTTGCATTCGTAACAAAAGTTAATTTACTTATTTTAGCAAATTTTTTTTTTTAACTTTTAAAAGAACACTTCGGACAATATTTTATTAATAGTTTAGTGCAATCGACACAGAAATTACGTAAACTTTCATGAAAATAGTAAAAAACAAGTAAGGAAAGTCTAAAGTCGGGCGGGGCCGACTATATTATACCCTGCACCACTTTGTAGATCTAAATTTTCGATACCATATCATCCGTCAAATGTGTGGGGCTATAATATATAAGGTTTGTCCAAATACATACATTTTAAATATCACTCATCTGGACAAGAATTTGATAGACTTCTACAAAATCTATAGACTCAAAATTTAAGTCGGCTAATGCACTAGGGTGGAAACACAATGTTAGTAAAAAAATATGGGAAACATTTAAATCTGGAGCAGTTTTAAGAAAACTTCGCAAAAGTTTATTTATGATTTATCGCTCGATATATATGCATTAGAAGTTTAGGAAAATTAGAGTCATTTTTACAACTTTTCGACTAAGCAGTGGCGATTTTACAAGGAAAATGTTGATATTTTGACCATTTTTGTCGAAATCAGAAAAACATATATATGGGAGCTATATCTAAATCTGAACCGATTTCAACCAAAATTTGGCAAGCGCATAAGCTCAACTGCTAAATTCTAGCTCGCTGTGTAAATTTCAACTAAATCGGAGTTAAAAATTGGAGCTCTACGGTCATATGAGTGTAAATCGGGCAGAAAGCTTATAAATGGGGTTTATTGAATTCTGAGAAGAAATAGTTTCATTATCTTGATGCAAAATTATGCAATGCTAACTCGGAGCAAAATTTTCGCCTCTGTGGTCATTTGAGTGCAAATCGGGCGAAAGCTATATATGGAGCTATATCTAATCTGAACCGATTTCAAGCGTGTTGCACGCATAGCTACAATGCAAATTCTACTCCTGAGCAAAATTTAAACTAAAATCGGAGCAAAAAAATTGGCCTCTGTGGGCAAGATGAGTGTAAATCGGGCCGAAAGCTATATATGGGAGCTATATCTACAATGCTGAACCGGATTTGGCCTGAATATTTTGCAGGTTTTTCCGTAGACTCATCAAAATATTCGGATGTACGGAATTTGATGGAAGATGCGGGGGTTGATATACACGCCAATTATGAGCAGATCGGGTGAAAATATTATGAGCAGCTATATCTAAATCTGAACCGATTTTTTCCACAATCAGATTTAGGGATCGTCTTTCGTTAGGCCGAAAACTAGGAACCCTATACAAATTTTAAGCGACAATCGACTCAAACTGCGGCCCTGTACTTTGCACACGAATACATCAACAGACAGAGCAGAGCGGACAGGACAAGACAGAACGAGACATCGCTTAAGTCGACTCAGAATTTAATTCTGAGAGACGACTCGTATTACTAAAGCGATGGTTCTGCAGACTTTTTCCCTTCTTGGCGTTAACAGTAGCAAGATGCACAAACTTATTATACCCTGTACCACAAGTAGTGGTGAAGGGTATAAATATGGGAAAGCATTTTAGAATCTGCAGCAGGATTTTAGAAGGAACTGTTCGCGAAGGTTTTATTTAGACTGGGATTATACGCTCGAGTATAGTAGTGGGCATTCTAGAAGTTTGTTAGCGGAAAATTAGACGTCATTTTTACACAATTTCTCGACTAGCAGTCGGCGTTATTACAAGGCAAAAAATGTTGTATTCTCGCCTTAAGGCGCACTATTTTGTCCCGAGAATCGGAAGATACAATCATGGATATACGTGGGACGCTTATTCTACCCCAATCTGAACGCCCCGATGTTCCAACGCGCGGCCCCCCCGCATAAGTTATGTTGGCGCGACGCATAGCGTCTACAGCCATGCTAATTCTAGCCTCCGCCCTCCGTGTAAAATTTGCCAAACCCTAAGTATTCGGCGAGGTTCACAAAAAGTTGGCGCGCCTCTGACGGCTCACAGGGTGTAAGATGTAATCGGGCGACGGACCGAAGCACAGTATATATGGAGCAGATGATATGACTGAGCATGCTCAACCGATTTCAACTGCGAAATTGGCCACCTCACTAGCTACGAATGCTAATTCTAAACCCGTCCCATCCTGGTGCAAAATTTCATCTAAATACGCAGGCAACGAAAATTGGCGCTCGTGTGTGTCATGATGAGGTGGTAAATCGCGGCGGACGCCCCGCCGAAGCTAGGTATATGGAAGGCCTATAACTCTTACCAAATCTGGAAAAGGCCGATTTTCGAACGCCAAATTGTGCACGCTCATACGCAGCGCTGAGAATGCTGAAGGTTATCGTATTCACCCCAATCGCCCTGTGCAAAAAATTTCCAAACCGTAAATCGGAGCAAAGAAATTGGCCTCTGTGCTGTCAGTTTCGAGGTGTAGAGTCGGGCGAAAGCTATATAAGGAGCTACTACTCTCACTATATCCTGGAAACCGATTTCAGAGCCAGAAACTTCTGACGACGCATAGCTACAATGCTAATTCTACTCCCTGTGCAAAATTTCAACTAAATCGGAGCAAAAAATTGGCCTCTGTTGCAAATGAGTGTAAATCGGGCGAAAGCTATATATGGGAGCTATATCTAAATCTGAACCGATTTGGCTGATATTTTGCAAGTTTTTCGAGACTCATAAAATATTCGGATGTACGGAATTTGAGGAAGATCGGGTGATATACACGCCAATTATGACCAGATCGGTGAAAAATATATATGGCAAGTATATCTAAATCTGAACCGATTTTTTCCAAAATCAATAGGGATCGTCTTTGAGCCGAAACAGGACCCTATACCAAATTTTAGGACAATCAGACAAAACTGCGAGCTGTACTTTGCACACAAAATACTATCAACTGACAGACAGACAGACAGACGGACAGCAACAGACAACAGACGGACATCCGCTAAATCGACTCAGAATTTAATTCTAAGACGATCGGTAATACTAAACGATGGGTCCTCAGACTTTTCCTTCCTGGGCGTTACATCAACATGCACAAACTTATTATACCCTGTACCACAGTAGTGGTGAAGGGTATAAAAAAATTGTCAGCGTCAAACCAATATAATGTTGCCATCGATGATCAAATTTTTGAACTCACCACAAGACATTGTTGTTGCATGGCCCCGTGGCATTCTTTTATTTTCAAATATTCAACTCCAATATTAAATATTGAAGAATCATGCTATATATTGATCATCAAAAATACTCGGAAACAAGAAAAGAAAAAATGTTTGCCATCAGGCTTATTGTATTTGTCATCGCGAATAAATGCCTACTACACTAAAGGTGAGTATTAAGTTCGAGTTTAGCCGATACAGTGAAAACTAAATCAGTAAGAAATAGAGAGAGATAGAGGTGGAACCCGTAATTACTAGCCATATAAACAAAATCAAAAGCCTTATAGTCAATATACCATAGGAAAAGGCACTTCTAGATAAACTCTAAATACACTTCCGAAGTGTGAATTCAACATTGCGACGTAAAGAGAAAACAAAACCGGACAATTCCATATTACTATCGTTGTAGCCTACTACAGCAAGTCAAATTCGCACCTGATACCACTTCAATAGAATAGAATTAACAGAAGACATTTGTAATGAAAACCCCAATCTCTTCCTAATATGAACTGGCATAAAACAAATGTACGAGTAAGCCTCCGAAGAGTGGACAGAACTTTCGAAAAAATAGAATACACATGATGCTTCAAAAACCGAGTCCCCTATCCATCACCAACCAAGACTATCTCCATTTCAGTAACGAAAGGGATTCTATAACCATTGGACTTTTTTATATCATTCTACTTCATCATTTGTATGATAAAAAGGACAATTAGCTCTGGATTTTAGAGCTCATTAAATAAAAAAAACAGCTTATACAAACCAACCGATAACAATTCCAAAACATGAATTAATATTCATCTAAAGTTGTAAAGTAGACATACCAGGTTAGGTTAGGTTAGGTTAGGTGGCAGCCCCATGTAATCAGGCTCTTAGACTATTCAGCCCATTGTGATACACTTGGTGAACTTCTCTCTTATGCATGAGTCTGCCGATTCCATGTAAAGCTCAAGTGAACAAGGGACCTCGCTTTTTATAGCCGAGTCGAACGGCGTTCACATTCCCAGTTGACAGCTGACAGCACCCCTGAGGTGACAAACTTTCCAACGACCTACAGGTCACCCGTGGACCCACTCAGGGACCCACAAAATTTGGCAAAAACTTTGAGGAAACACATTGCAGCTTTCACCATCTTTAATGTTGATATCTTTATCGCGTTCAAAGTTACAGAATTATTAAAAACAAGTATATACAGCAGTAGAAGTTCGGCCGGGCGATCTAAATACCCAAACCATGAACCAAATATTAGGGTTTCCTTTGAATTTCAGGAGGGCTTGAGGACTTCAGGACACTTCCTGAAGATAAATCTAAAAGATTTCACACCTAATTAGGACTATATTAATTCCTGGATTTAAATAAGAACCATTTTTCAATCTTGTAAGTGATGCAAAGAATAATTATAAAGATAACGTCTTGAATTTGAAATCATTAAATCTGTAGATTTACGTCCGAGAAGTAAAATCTGGAAATTTTACGATTGAAGTTTCAAGCAATTTTCATGATCAAGTGTTGCCTTCTACACCCTCAAGAAGTATCTATAATGGAGGCAATTACAAATGGACCGATAAAAACTTAATCCGATACAACGTTTTTGTGAGCCTAAAATACCAGAATATTTACAATTTGCAGCCAAATCGGATAAAAAACTACGTTCTAGGAAAAACCTAACGAGTTTATAATCGGAAATGTTCTATGGGGGCTTATACTCAATATGGACCGATACTCACACCGTTTTCGGGCACAACCTTTTTATGGCCCGAAAATACCCTAGATTTCAATTTCAGGCAAATTGATAAAAATTCGGCATTCTAGAAGCCCAAGAAAGTAAAATCGGAAATCGGTCCATATGGGGCTTATACCAAAATATGGACCGATACTCACCATTTTCGGCACACGTATTTGTGGTCCTACAATACCTCTAGATATTTCCAATTTTCCAGGTAAATTGAATAAAAATGCGGTTTCTATAACCCAAGAAGTAAATCGGGAGATCGGTCTATATGGGGGCTATACCAAAACATGGACTCGATCACTCACCATTTATTTGCACATCCTCTTTAGGGTCATACAATACCCTAGATTCAAATTTCAGGCAAAATTGGATAAAAAACTAAATTTCTATAAGCAAGAACCCAAAATACGGGAGGTGTTTATATGGGACTATATCAAAACCTGGACATGATATAGCCCATCTTCGAACCTTGACTCCTGGCAGACACAAAGACGAGTTTATTGCAGAAAATTTCAGCACGATTGCTTCATTATTGAAGACTGTAGCGTGATATACAAAAAGACGACAGACGGACAGTAGGTTTATATCGTCTTAGAAAGCTCTCCCCTGATACATAATACTTATACTTTATATATCGAAATGCGATATTTCGATGTGTTACAAACGGAATGACCAACTTAATTTATACCCGTCAGCCATGTCTATGTGGTGGGTATAAAAAAAGCGAATTTGAGAACCCTGTGCATAGTTATAAAGTTGAACGATTCTTCAATAGTTGAATGTAAACAGACATTTTTTAATCTCAATATTATGACAATTTGTATCTAGCTTGCTCTCAGCCACATTCGTCTCCAATGTAGAAAGACATTTCAAAGCAGCCAATATAAATAAAATTCAATACGGAAACTTCATCTTTACAATGTATTCTTTTGTTTTGTTATGAAGTCAGTTTAGTTAAACTCGCTTTAATGCAACAGACACCGTCGTTAGCTATTTACTCTACAGTTGGTGTATTATTTTGTTCTTTTCAAAAAATTTCCCGATGAGAAGCCTTTCAAATGAAAAGACGAAATATTCGAATAAGATAAAAATTAGTCATTCAGACCTCGAGCTCGTTTTTATCAACAATTATCAATTGGAGAAAAAATTATACTTGAGTAAGTATTGATTTAAATTCACATGGAGAATAGGAAATTTTTCTCTCAAGAGAAATTTATTATACAAATTGAATTGGAACATCTAGTGATTAAAAATATAGTCACAATCAAAAATATTATTATTTTTTTTATAGCATATTATTACAATATTTTCGAGCTATTGGACAGGAAGATTAAAGGGAAATTGATACTATTCAATTGATATAACATATGTTTCAGTTGTTGCCCACTACACATTCGCATAGTCTTTAGTGAGATCCTGGTAGGGCCTTATACGAAAAACATGATGCAACAGTGTGGTGAATGAAAAATTGCTTTAATTTAGGAAGAAATAAATTCTCGTATGTAAATTTTCATAAGGAATAAAAAGTTCGAAAAATATTACAATAATAATATATAGTTTAAATACTTGGACTTTTAAGCCAGCCATCATTGATATCAAGGCTAACATACATAAAAATATTTTTTTTTTATATTAATATATTTATAACAGGTTTGGCTGATTAAGATCCCCGGTCCTAACAAAGAAACCACAGACATTTTTTAGTCAAAATTCGTTTTATTATCAACATAGTTCCCTTCAAGAGCGATAACAAGATTATAACGACTTTTTAATTTTTGATACGTGAAGGGAAGGGGCATTTTGGTAGTACTCCTTTCGTTTGCCTCAAAATCAGCCTCAGTTTCGGCCGAATCACCTCTTCATTGCAGCCAAATTTTTCCCTGGCGAGAATCCTTCTAAGGTCTGAGAATAAGAAAAAAGTCGGGGGGCAGGATCTGGAGAATACGGTGGGTGGGGAAAGTAATCGAAGCCTAATTCAATGAATTTTTGCTCATCGGTTTCAGATGATTGGTGGAACAACAACTTTTTTCTTCTTCATGATGGGGCCGTTTTGCCGGCGATTTCTGACCTTCAAGACGCTTCCAATAACGCCATATAATAGTCTGCACTGTTGATGGTTTTTCCCTCTCAAAGATAATCGGATAAAAATTATTCCATGCGCATCCCAAAAACAGAGGCCATTACTTTGCAAGAGGACTTTTGAGTCTATCCATGCTTCGAGACGGTTCACCGTCCGCTGTCCAACCTCAGGCCGACTGTCATTGGACTCAAGAGTGTAGTGATGGAGCCACTGTTTCATGGCATTGTCACATATCGCGGAAAAACTCGGGTGTATTAACGAGTTAACAGCTGCAAACACGCTCAGAAATCATCAACACGTTGTTGTTTGGTCTCAAATATAGCTCGCGCGCACCCCATTTTGCACGAGCTTTCCGTCATATCCAAATATTGATGAATGATGATGACCAACACGTTCCTTTGAATAATCTTTAAGCGCCTCTGCTATCTCGATCAACCTTCATTTTACGGTGCATTCAAAAATCAATTTTTGGATTTTTTTGATGTTTTCGTCGGTAACCACCTCTTCGGGCGTCCAACTGCGTTCACCGTCCTCCATGCTCCATTTCACCACGCTGAATTTTGGGGCACACCAATTCAATTATTGTTGATTTCGCTGGGGCGAGTCCGGAAACTCAGTATACAGCCAAGTTTTGCTTCCACCGTAAATTTTTTTTCCTTCAAGTAAAACAGTGTTTATCAAAACACGAAATTCCTTTTTTTCCATTTTTTTTCACAATAACAAACGTTGCTTCACAAAAGACAAAAGACGCTCTATCTAACAAAAAAATTGACTTAACAGACGTCAAATTTGATAGCGATATCATTTGAAGGTTGGTAGCTAATATAAAAAATAATATGCATTTAATAATAGCGCGCCATCTATGTGTCAGACCGGCGGACTTATCAAGCCAACTGTTATTAAACTTATAAAAGGGTGATTTGTTACAGAGCTTGAATAACTTTTTTGTTTTTTTAAAAAACGCATTAAAATTTGCAAAATCTCATCGGTTCTTTATTGAAAACGTTAGATTTGGTCCATGAACATTTACTACTTTTGAAATAATTTCATTTAAATGTTGACCGCGGCTGCGTCCTTAGGTGGTCCATCTCGGAAAGTCCAATTTTGGGCAACCTTTTTCGAGCATTTCGGCCGGAATAAGCCCGAATTTCTTGTCGGAAATGTTGTCTTTCCAAAGCTGGAATAGTTGCTGGCTTTTTCTGTAGACTTTGACTTACGTAGCCTCCACAAAAAAATAGTCTAAAGGCGTCAAATGTCGCATGCAATCTTAGGTGGCCAACTTACCGTCCATTTTCTTGAGATGAATTGTTCTCCGACGTTTTCCCTAAATGGCCCAGAGAAATCGCGAGCTGTGTGGCATCGTAGCGCCATGCTTGTTGAAACCATCAATGTCAACCAAGTTCAGTTCTTTCCATTTTTTTGCAAAAAAAAGTTTTGTTAGCATCGAAACGACAGCGATCGCATTCCCCGTAAACGTTGCGTCCAATAAGCATCTTGACACAAAAATACGGTCCAAAATGATTTCCGACAGCGTACAAACACACCAAACAGTGCAATTTTTCGGGATGCTGGGCAGTTCTTGAACGGCTTGCTGGTTGCTCGTTCACACTCCAAATGCGGCAATTTTGCTTATTTACGTAGCCATTCAAACCAAGAAATGGAGCCTCATCGGTGAACAAAATTTAGTCGATAAAAAAAGCGATTTTCTGGGCCAACTTTTCTAGGGCCCATTCAACTGAAAATTTCGACGTTGTGGCGAGATCGTAAAAGTCTATTCAATGATGAAATGTCCAAAGCCATACTGAGCATCCTTTCCTCGTTGACACCAATGTCTTGAAATCACGTGAATCTGTCAAAATATAATGCAGTGAAAATCTAACCTCAAAAGGATCACCCTTTAGTTAAATTATAAAATGAGAATTGGGAGTAATAGAGTGAAGCTTTAATTAACTACCCAATAAAACAGAGGAAATGAGCGCTTTCAAATCAAACAACTTTTTTTCAGTTTGAGGGTAAATATCAATTTTCAACATAAATTCAACTTGAACTTGAAATAGCTGCATCTTACAATACATCTTCAAATTGTTTGCGTAAATTACTTCCAATTAGCCAAAATGTTGACGAAAATCTTGAAAAGGTGTTGAAAGATAATATGAGAAAACTTTGACCACACACTACCCTAAAATGGCAACGAAAAACATGTTGGTTTTACAATACTTAATTTGTGCACGAAAGTTCGTGGTCAATTGCAAGAAATTAAAAAAAATGGAATAATTTTATACAATAAGTCAAATAGTTTATAAAAATAGGTAAAGTGAAAATAAAAAATTAAATAAAACTTAAGGAAATCACTAATGTGATATGCTTCTTTGGCAGAAACTAAAATTATGGATTCTACGTTCTTGAAAACATTAAAAAGCAAGATGAAGAAAATGTGGACAATTAACTGACTGCTTCAAATAGTTTTATAATAATTGGTACGTCAATCATGAAAAATTAAATCAACACTTTAGAGAAGTACACTAAATTTAATCTCTTTGCAGAAAACTAAAATCTTTGGATCTACATTCTTGCAAACATTAGAAGCTGACCATGAAAAGAGTGCTTATCGACAAGAAAAAAAATAAAAAAAAAGTTCCAGAAACGATTGGCAAGTGCAACCAATTAAAATTGGTTAAAAACAAAATTTGTTGAAATCAACAGACTTTCTGGATGAAAAATGTGCATCACATCGTCAGTTTTAATTCATATGCTATTATCAGTTTAAAATTGCATATTGTTTGTGTAATGCCCTTCTGCTGGAAATCATTCTAACCACGCGGTCCAGTAACGTTCATAATTCAAATTGCCCCGACATGATTAATAAATTTTAATGCTGTTTTTACACCAAAATGAAGGAAATCGAATTATCAATGCAAAAGTGTTTCCTAATAATGTTTAAGATATGTTTAATAAGATTATTATTTATCAATTGGTTATGGTATGTATTATGTAGTGCAAATGATTAATTAATATATTTTATTTTGATGAAAACTGACATAAATTATACAAAATTCATAGAATTTGTGCTTTGACTTTCAATTTGAAGTGGGGACATCATTCATACAAATTTAGGTTGAAAAGTAAATTTGCAAACGATGTTAATTTTGAATTTGACTCGCATCGAAAATTGTTTGACAAATTATGGAGTAGGCGATGCATTTCAATTTTGAGGATGAACACTTGAGATATTATTGGTAATGAGTGTTGAATTTCACTGTTTGAGGGTAATGTCTGTTTTTTGTTGAAGAACGCGATTTTCTCAATCAATTCATCACTTTGAAACGTACCCTAATCCATTTGACAAAATGTTTGAAAAAAATTGTTGAAATTTTGCATTTTTTCAAACGTTTGTTTTATTGGGTAAAGGCATTAGACTACCGATTAGACTATTGTTTCTAGTCATATCTTAAAAAATAAATTCAATGTTTAAGAAAACGGGAAGGTATGATGACTGAATTAGATATTTAAAATTATTAATTCATGTAATTAAAATGAATTAATCCTTTTCTTATGTTTTTGCTTGACGAATTTTATGTGACGACGATTAAAATTTGAGGATTTCAGCCCAAAAAGTTTGGTACCTCTGGGTCCAAGTAATGTTGTTACTTCTATAGAATTACAATGTTGCCAAAGTGTACTTTTGTACTTTTCTGGCGGAAAAAGTACGGTGGCGGAAAAAGGCCACCGTTAAACATTTTTTTGAAAATTTGCCCTTTTTACATCGATGTTTTTAAACCACTTAACTTATCAATCCAATTATAAACGATTATTTGTCATCTCAATACCTTTCATTTAAGTATCAACAGCGATATAATCGAATTTTAAACTCGAGATACAATTTGTTTAATTGAAAAAAGAGACGAAAACTAAAAAAAGGGATATCTCAAAAACTGTCCCATAATTTTTTTTTACATTTTTTTCGAATTCAGCACAATCACATCTCATCAAAAGTACATGGAAAAAAAATAATTTTGTAAACTACACCCAAAAAAAGTGAACCCACCGTAGAAGAAAATGTAGGTTTATTTTAGAAAATTTTAACTAAAATAGTTTTCTAATTGCAACATGTTATAAATCAGTTAATACTTTTTGTCAAACCTGAAGAAATTTTTTAAAAATATTAATTTTTCTGTTGTTTAAGAAAATTCATATGTTGATAAGGACATTGGATTTAAAAATTGTAAATGTATCTTTTTAGCGCTGTACGAAGTTCAAAAACATATTCATTTCAGTAAAAATTTAATCATTTGAGAGACTTACGAACTCAATTTAAAGCAACTCTGCCATTTTAGGAAAATATGAACTATTTTATTTTGTAGTAACTATATTTGTATACAACTTTTTTAGTTCATGCATTAAAGTTAGCAAAAAATTATTCAATAAGGAGAACATTTAGTCGTATTGTGGCAAAAATTTAGACTAAAATTCAACTAATCTTTCATGAACTAAAATAAAGTTCATTGGTCATTAGAGCCCCTTTTTCTGGTTAGTGTGTAATTATAAAATAAAATTTTCTCAAATCATTTGGGCAAATTGAACTAAAATCAACTAATTTTCATGAGCTAAAATAAAGTTAAATCGGCTATAAAAAATTTCTAGCTTTTGTTTTTGGTGTATTTTTTAATGGGCTTGACCTTGAAGGTCACTTTAAAATGCGAATTATTCCATTATTTTCATCCAACGTTTCGCTGGGATATGTTTCTAGCCTCATCAGGGATGATTTATTTATTGGATCTGGCAACAAAATATTATGAAATACCAAAGATAAATTAGATAATAAGATGACGAAGTTGGTTATAAACTTCATAACAGATGGCATGAGGAGCCTAGATAAATTGAAATTATCTAACATCATTTCGTTCCTCGGGCTAATAGATGGCTAGACGGGTCATAGAGCGACACTTTCTTAAAAAAAACTACTTAGTAATTGCATAAGTGAATTTGCTGTTTTTAGAGAGAATTTTAATTTTTCAAATTTTTTGCTTATTAGAGCCAATTTCCACTAATTAAAAATTTCCAAAATTGTAGCTAGTAATTCGCTGATGCAATTGGCCATTATGGACCACGCAATACAAGAATAGTTTGAAGTTGCGAATAAGAAATGTAAAACTATTGGAGTTTTTAATAAATACAATATAAAGCATTTTTTTAAATATTCACAATTTCTCCAATTCAAAACTAGGTTTTCTACTTTAGGTTTATGATTTTTGCGACATACGTATTATACCGTCGTAAACGAACCGTCTTTTCCTCTGGATCTTTAGGAAATCCACAAAGATGTTTGGGGGTTTCACATACGTAGTGGACGTCCAAAAACAGCAACAACAACAGAAATTGTATGTATATGGTATTAAATCATCGACGAATAAAAGTGCGTGAAATTGCTAATATCATGGGCATCTCAAATGATCGAGTCCATTTAATTTTGCATGAAGAACTACAGATGGAAAAAGCTTTCTGTAAGATGGGTGTCGCATTTGTTAACAGTCGATCAAAAACGCATAAGAATGAAAATTTCTCAAGCTTGTTTGGATCTTTTTAAGCGAAATAAATGGATTTTAAGCGTCGTTTCATAACTGTTGATGAGACGTGGATCCACCACTATACTCCAGAGACAAAAGAACAATCCAAACAATGGACTGAAGCTGGAGGAAGTGCCCCAAAACAGGCAAAAACAATTCAGTCGGCTGGTAAGGTTAATGGCAACGGGTTTTTGGGACTTCAAAAGGGTAAAACAATAATTCAGAGTTACTATTCAACCTTTTGGATCATTAAATGTACAAATTCGAGAAAAACTGTGCTGGCTTACACACAAAAAATTATTTTTCATCAAGGCAACGCACCAGCGCAAACAGAGTGTTTTAACGATGGCTAAAATCAACGAATTAAAGTACGGTTTGCTTGACCACCCACCTTTTCTCCTGATTTAGCTCCCAGTGACTTTTACTTGTTCCCAAATCTAAAAAATCCTTGCTGGCAAGCGTTTTACCTCAAATGAAGATGCAATTACAGTTGTAAACCATTATTTTGAAGACCTTGAGGAAAACTATTTTAATTAAGGGATAGAATTGCTAGAAAAGCGTTGGACTAAGTGTGTTGAAGTTTCAGGAGATTATATTGAAAAATAAAAATATTTTTGAAAAACTAACTATTCTCTTTCATTGATAGGCTAAGAAGTTTCCGAACCGCCCTCGTAATATCATGAAGTTTGCGTCGATGTTTCTCTCAAATGTACTGCCGTTTGCGTCTGAAAATATCAATAACATTTGTGATTTTAATAAATTTCTGGATTAAAAACCACTAAACAATACCAAAACGATGATAGAAAATTAAAATAGAAAGTGTATGTATAATGAAGTGAATATTCGTGTTTTTTTTTGGAATATTGCTGTTTTAATTAATTCTTGCGCAGAGTTGCCCTGGAAAAAATTGGTACATAAAGCAATTTTTTCTCATAGCCCTCTACACCTTAACATTTGATTTCTCTCTCCAGAGTGCCAGACTACGTCTTCTTCTAGATTGTTTTTGGAAATACATTAGCTCACATTCTATTATTTTCCATAAAAGTTTAACTTACATTAAATTTTCGTCAATTATTTTTGCAAAAAAAAAAGAAAAAAAAACTTCTATTAATACGATACAAATACAGCACGACATAAACCACATATTTAATAATTGCAAGAATAATTAATTTAAATTAATATCATAGTAAATCTGTGTATTGTTATCACATATGGTAAATGACAACTACAATGCTGTAGTTTGCGTTAGCAATTGCTTTTTTCTTTTTATCACACTTTTTTTTTGTTTGTATCCGTAAACTCTCTAAAGTATATCTCTTAAAGTGGGTATTAAGTTCGAGTTTAGACGCTAAATCGTCATTTTTTCAGGATTACTTTTCTTTAATAATCCATTTTAAGGACTACAAACTTTGTGAAAATTTGCTTTGGGCTATTCCCCATCAAGTTTTAATAAAATTTGCAACAAATATGTATAATTTATGCC
>PGFW01037979.1:21527-40342 GCA_003123925.1 Haematobia irritans | reverse complement strand
TTTAAAATTTTAAGTAACGCCAAGTCATTACAAAGCCGAACTCACAATAGTATAAAATCAAAATATTAATTCGACAAGGGAGTAAATATCAAAGATTTGTCAAATGATATGAGTTAATGAGGTATTTTAAAAATTCATAATGAAGGCATCGTCTCCAAATTTGCTGAAGAACATTGGACTTTCTTTCTACGTTTTCCGGCTTACGGTGCATTAAAACAATACAGTGAACAACAACAACAAGTCCGATGAATCAATGAAGAAAGACAAGGAAAATCGTTATCAGAAACAACAGAAAACACATGAATCTACAACGTAATCAGTCAATCATCATAAAATGAGCAACTTCCATCCATCCATCCATCCAAGCGCACTAACATCATTCTATCCATTCAAATGTTCATTCTTTCGTTCATTCTACCCAAAAGTTGTTATGCGATAATAATTTCATTTGTTGTTGTAACCGGCTATATTATGGCTGGGGGTGGGGGGCTGCAACAATAACCGGCAATCTCATGTGTACTAAGAATTCTCACACATTTCTCTGACTCACCCTCTATTTGTCTCTTTTTTCTTTGGGTCAACATAAATTCTACATAGCCAATGTAAGAGTAAATAGTGTTTTGGGGTCAATAACTAAGAGAACATGATATTTTTTGGCGGAAGAGTATCTTTCATTTTCAAAAGAGAAATTTCTCCATTCGCTGAAAAAAGAACCGTTGATTTCGTGTTATGAAATATCATGTAATAGTGTAAATTCTTGTTGTTGTTTTTTTTTTCTTTTCTGCTGTGTGAAATTGTTGTTGCTGTTGATTTGTTCAGGTTTTTCCTCATCGTTGTTGCCGACGTCGCTGTCAGCGTCGTCAACAACAAGAATAAAATTTATATGGGGGCTTGTTGTAGTTGTTGCTGGTGTCGTTGTTGTTTGTTCATTTAGCGATGATATGGATATTATTCCGAGTAAAAGTTCATCGACACTTGGACACACATATTCATGTGTACGACGTGCACACACAGAGGGTGCACACATGTCACTTTACACCAACGAAACGGAATTTCTTCTTTTACAAAATGCTGTTTTTATTTTTGGTTTTTTTTTTCTTATTCTTCAGGATTTTTTGCTGAGATTGTAAATATATGTGTGTATGTAGGTATGTACTTTCAAGTATTTCATTCTTTCTCTTCAATATGAGAAACACACATTGTCTTACTCTGCAGGTGTGAGCGTACAAGAATGTTTGTTTGTGTTTTTGCTTTTTTACAGATTTCCCATTTCATCTTGCAAATATTTATGAAATTTTGTAAATAATGAAATTATCCCTATCATAATCGGGATTCGAGCTAAAGGGAATCAGGAATCAAAGGCATCAGTCGACGATCTTAAAAGCAGAGTTGATGTCAAGATAAATTGCACAAAGGGATGGTGTTAAACATCAAAACGTTAATTTTTTCTAAACGCGGTATCGACAAATTCTATAAACTTCGCAGTCCGTCTTTCTAAAGATTGAGCTGTCGATATTTTGTTTTTATATTTTCGAAAATTTGTCTTTTGACTTTAACAAATATTGAGTTTTCAAATGTTATATAAAACAGTATTTCAGATGTCGATATTGATTTGATCACATTTTGGAATAATGGGCTTTTGAAATTTCCGGAGAATCAAATTACGACTTTTTCAAAAGTCCACTGTATGAACGCAAAAGCAGAATATTACTTTTTCACGGGGGACATGTAACATATTTGCCGCAACCATATTATTTTCTCTGAAATTAAAGTTTAAGCTATCCGTCATTTCGGCTAACTACACACAAACAAACATAATTCTCGATATCACAGAAAGTAATTGATCCAATTAATTTTTTAATTGAAATGTTTTCAATCACGAAAGTGATAGTATAAATCACAGTTTTAATTGATGTTGATTGCAAAACTCAATTATTTTTTATTATAAACTTAACTATTTTGAATTACTTTTTCAACTGTGTTTTTATTTTGTTCAAAAAATTATTGTTTGAAATAAATTAAGCAAAAAATTTTCCATCTTTTTGTAATTGACTTAGTCTTCCAAGTTTGATTAAAAAGTTAATTGTATCTATCCATTTGTTTTAATTAAAAATTTAAAAATGTTCAGTCATTGGTGGTATTTTTTCTGTGTATTAATTGCTTACACACAGAAAAATCTGTATCCTAATTTTAATTTTATAGTGTCTAGATTTAAAGCTAGATAGCTCACTAACAAATATCCGTTTTTTAAAGAAGCCGCATTTTTGCCTCGAAATCAATACCAAAATCTTTAAGGGAATATCAAAATCTTTGTATCCAAGTAAAAAATAAAAATTAGAAGAGTTTTCAAGCAGGCGGGTTGTTATTGAACAAAAAAAATATTTTTATTACAACTTGGATCAGTGATGCCATGCGTAGGGAAAAATCCTTTTTATGGGATTTTTTTCCTAAAATTACATCTGTAGGGAAAAAAGGACAGATTTTTCATTTTTTCTACAAATGTAGGGAATTTTTCCAATTTCCAGAGTTTACTACATTTTGCAACAAGAAGAGTACTTTTCCTTAATATTCCAGGTATTTGAAGCTTTGACTACCAATATATTTGGTAGTCAAAGCTTCAACTAATGGAATACGCAATTCACCGCTAAGATGTTATTGATTTTATTAGAAAAGTTCAGCGTAACCGTTAAAAGTGTTTTTGCATTGGTATTTAATTACAAATGCGTAAATAGATTTCATTGCAGGAATTAACGCTTCCATTAAGGTTCATAAAGGTGATGGCTTCCTCAACTTGGTGCCTCTCAATATTTTCTAATACAAAGGTCACTTGCAGTGCATACGCGGATTCGTGTTCATAAATTTAAATATTATTACAATAATTATTCGAGCATATTGGGCAAGAAGATCAAGGGAATTAGTACTATTACTGAAAAGAACTTGTCCAATAAGCTCGAATAAGTATTGTAATAATATGTAGTTTAAATGACTTGGACATTAAACCGGCCTGCATTGGTGTCAGGCTACATAAAAATAGTAAATGTAGGATTTTTATTCGCGGAAATATCTTCAAAAAACTTGTTTTACAATCTCTTACATTCACACAGTTTTAATGTTTTAGAAAAATGTCGTCTAATGAAGAAAATAAAACCATTCCAACAAAATTTAGAAAATAGCCTTTTTGACCAAATTGGCTCATTGTTGAATTAAAGCGTTGGCTAGAGGCGGTCGAAAATTACGATTTTAAATACCAAATACATTGCTTTGTGGAAAGTTGTAGAAATCTGACCTAAAGAACACGCGCCATTAAAGTCCACAAGAAAAATGTTGGTATGTTTAAAAATGAGCAATGATGTTGCAATGTTCGAAATCCGAATAAAAATGGCAATATTCTATATTATTGAACATTTGTCCCTTTATGAAAAGAAATTGAAGTCCATATATAATATACTAGCGGTAACCCGCGGCCCCGCTTCGCTGCGCTTCCGACGTATTTGAGAACATTTTTGCGTTAACCTTAGTCAACTATATCCTTCGTGCTGAAGACAATTCGAAAGATTTCAATTCTTTTAAACAAATCGGACTCCTGTGATTTTTCGTTATCAGGTACAAACATCGGTGGGAGAGGGTGTACTTCTTCTATATTTCTTGTGAATTTTAAGTGTGGTTGGGTCAAGAATAGGTATCCTTTGCCTCATCAACATATCTGAAAATTAAGTTCTATTATATACATAACATACAGAGAAATCACTGTTTCCGCATCAATAAATCGGAAAAAGCAAAAATATTAAAATTTTACCACATTAAAACTATTGCTAAAATGTTTGGAAAAAATAATGCACCCTCTAGTTGGCTGCCAATATTTCATGTAAATTTTTAAGTTCTTACTAAAAAGAAAGTCTGCAGAATAGCCTGTCGTAAAAATCATAAAATTATGACGAGTTCGCCTTTTACGGACAACCCCTCTACTTTCACTTCAAGAAGAAGAAAAACGGACAAAAGGGAACCCTCTCTTGTACTAATAAGAAGGTCTGGAAGAAAGAAGCTGTGCAAAAATCAATAAAATTTATATAGCCGAGTTCCCATTTACGGTGACAACCCTCACTTTCAAATTTAAGAGAAAAATCCGACAAAAGGGAACTCCTCCCCACCTTTGCTCCACTCTGACCTGATATCGGACTATCACGTACCCTATATTAAATTCGCAAACTACTAATGGTCCTATAAATTCTATAGAATGTAAATCGACAAAGGTTTATTTCAATTTTCCCCTTCCCCAGGACCAGAATATTCGAAAAATCATATATTAATTTAAAAATCATGTATAAATTTCAATCACCTCCTCCCACGTTCCCTGTAAAATTTCAAGTGATCGGAGAATGTTTAATTTTTGCCTCCTATTTGTTTTTTAAAAGGGACGTCACTGTTCCCCGATGACAATATCGACAAACACCGTAGTGAATACACCCCTAACCTTCCCTGAAAATTGCTTGAAACTTTCCTTCAAGTTGTGGGGCAATGAAGGTTGCCTCTTCATTATAACCTTTTCAGCCCGCTTCTTATGTAAATTTTCAAGACAAAGCTTAAATTGTTTTATTTTCATGTTAGGCCTGATACCCGAAACAAGGCAATTTGACGTCGCATAATGCATTATATCTAATTATACAATATTTTTCGAGCTTTATGGACAGATATAGATTAAGGGAACATGGGTTAATAGAGCCTTTTTTTGGCCAGTTTTAGCAGAGGACTTCCTCCCCGACAGCAAAGTCGAAAAGTGTATCTTTTGTAAACGTCCCCCAGAAAAACTGTCAACAGCAAATTTATAAACGTAAGTAGGGCGGCCGTCTCTTCCGCAAAAATCACCAATCGGGTAGTAACTATTACGCGTTACAGAGGATATCGATCTTCTCCCCAGTCCTTCTGTAAATTCAAGTAACTTCGGTAAAGTTTAAGTTGTTTCTCTGTACTGTACTTAAGAAGCGGATGGTCCTCCCTATTGCCGCTTTTTATTGTTTATTAAAAAATACAGCGGACGCTGCATATAAAATTTCAAATTAACCTCACCCATTTTTTCCGTAAAATTTCAGTCGCGCGGATTTAGTTTTGTTTTCACTGTACTTTAAAAAAAAGTCGGGCAAAGGGGGGCCCCCTCCCCGAACAAAATGTTCGAAAAATAATGTAGGCGGATTTTTGTCTATATGCCAACTCCCAACATTCAATGACAATTTCATGTCAAATCGGGCATAATTTTGTTCCAAGTTTCAAAAAGTAACGCAAGGGAGAAAGGTCCCCCTCCACGTCCGCATGAAATCATCAAGGTACCGCCATATTAATTCCATATACCCACCGCATGATTTCTTTTAAATCTCAGATAATTTAGAGAATATTTCAGTTTGTTTCACTGTACTTCTAAAAAAAAGTCGAACAAAGGGGAGGTCCCCCTCCGCAACAATATCAAATACAAAGTAGGCGGATCTTGTCTAGTTGTCAACCCTCAACCTTCAATGAAAATTTCAAGCAAATCGGTCAACTTTGTCTCAATTTCAAAGTCCGACAAAGGGAGGTCCCCTCCCGCGACCAGTGTCATAAAAAATGAGGTACCCTATTTCACCAAACAGAACGTCCCCTATGATCTCTGACAAGTTTCAAGTACAATGGTTCAGGCCATTTCGGAACCCAACTTCGGTTTCATACAAACAAACAAACAAACAAATAAACAAACATAGATTGAATCTTTTATGATATATATAGATTTCTTTCCAAATTTGTTTGAATATAGTACCTGTAGGGAAAAAAGGGGGGTTTTTTGTAGGGAAAGAAATTTTTGGGCGTATGGAAAAAAGGGAAATTTTTAGGAGCCTGCGTAGGGAATTTTTCAAAAAAACTTAATGGCATCACTTGACACCCTAGCGGTATTTGGATTCAAAATCAAGGATCCTTTGTATCGATCAGCCTCCGGCAATATCCTGAATGAAAGGAATTACAAATGTCAAATATCGATTTGTTGATTTTTGTAATCTCCATAATTCGATTAATCGAATATTTGAGGTTTGAATGTTGGCCAAATTGGCTATAGAAATTAAAAAGCTGTGACTAAATTTAAATCGGAATTTTCAATTATTTACTTTTTTAAAGTTTCGAAAAAGCGACTCTTCGACCCATTGTGATGAAATCGCGAGCGGCCAAAGTCGATTAGACAATGTTGATCTGACTTCGATTCGATTAATTCGAAGAGTCGTATTATTTGATGTTTGTATTCCAAAATTAATGAAAATTTTCGCTTTATATCCAAATTCTAAAAAAAAGAGCATATATGCACGTACTGAAATATCATTAAAAGCGACAATTTGCCGTATGTATTTCTATAAAAGAGTGTAATTCAATCGCCTTTGCGTTTCTGTTTCTAATTTCAGCTCAAATGGAATAATCCCCCGCAAAGTGTTGTGGAGAACAAGTCATCGGTGTTCATTACGGAGTTATAACATGTGAGGGTCTGCAAAAGGTTTCTTTGCGAAACGAATCGCAAAGATTCTGTGTGAATTTAGTGTCCCCGTAACAAGCAATGCGGTTGTCGATCGTGTTTAACGGAAATCGGTGTCAATATTGGTAGGAACTGCAAAGGTGCCTCAAATTTGGGAATGACAGAGATGGTAAGTCTCGAAGATAATTTGAGATTGGAGTCCCATTTGTTAATCAATGCGATGTCTTTGCAGCTGGTAAAATTCGGTAGAATGTCTTAAGAAACAAAGAGAAAAGGTCGATAGATGAGGTGAGATTTCATCGGCAACGTTGAGAGCACAGAGTGAAGCTTGCGGCCGATAAGTTCGGTAATTTGATACACGAAACACATCGAGTACGCGATTCAATTACATCACACAGTTACTAATGCGGTAAGTTAGTCCAGCCACTACTAATCTGAATTGCAATGTGACGAGTGATTAAACAATCGCGATCTCTTTCTCTTCTTTTTCAGATATGGCTATTTCGAGTAATGGAAGTTAGTTATGTTGTAGTCCGTATGGGTTTATTCAGCGTCTGTAGACGCCTCAACAGACAATGGCCTAAGCATATTTCAGCCGACTATGTGGACAGTAAACACATATGAGGCCTCGAAGTACAATGATGGAGTCCCGAATTTATCAGTCAGGGTAGTATAAAACCTAAAACCAATATCAGTGCATTTCATTCCATACATGTAAAGAGGAGTTCTCTTCTGAGATCTTCGATTCCATCACAGGCCCACCACTCATCTCAAATGGAATTCGATTAATTTTACAACAGTCTATAAAGAAAATTTGTCTGTGAAAGTCCTTAGGGGGAGTTGTGGCAGCGACCTTTTGTGACCCAACACACATTCCATATACCCCCCACGCACACCAGTTAATCTAAAGAAATATTTGCTCGTCTCCTTTTTCCCCTTTCCTCCGTCTCTCTATTATATTTTGCGATTTCCCTCCCTCTACACTCTCGCTCTCATCATGTTTTTGTTGCTCTCCACAGCAATGGTGACATTAATGACGTTGCCATAAAGACTTAGGGCGGAAGCCATGCAAATACCAACACCAACTGGAGGGGTGCATGAAATGTTTAGAAAACCCCAGGTAAGTTGAAGACGATGATCGCCTTATTTTTCTTAAGGAATTTTTATAATATTAGCATAGAAAATAGTCCATATAATTCAAAAAAAGAAATGGGGAGAAAATTGGAAGATGTTTGTGGTACTGGAAATAGGGTTCCTGGTATAGTACCATGTCCTATATTAAAATTCCATTTGGTTAGTGCGGTATTGTCTGTCCTTTCAAAAATTTGAATATTAGGTATTTAGATCTCCAAATACTATGACTTAAAGATTAGCTGTATCAAACATTTCAGCCAATGTGTATCAGCTCAGCAAATACACCCTTTAATGACCATGATCCATCCCCATTATTGTTGAGGTTATGATCACACAAAGCAAATATTTGACCAAAAGAGTGCCAGCTTTTTAGAAAGACCAATATTCTGGATATCAATTTTGGAAAATGCTCCAATCGTTATGTCATATATTCAATTATGAGCTAAAACTATTTGGTGGATTTTGTGGCGACTTCCTGTTTGATTTCTGTCAAATATTTGCGTAGTGTGACCATACCCTTAGATATTTTGACAAATTAATTAATCTTACAGTGAACAGAGACAACTTGGACGAAAAGCTTCTAACTGAAATACCTAAATGCTGATTCAATTCTTGCTTTTGGATGGCAAAGCAAAAGAAGACAGCGTGAAGATATACAGTGACCGTCTCTTTCCGAGGGATATCATAAAAAATTGATTTTAACGATCTTCAACGAAGTTTTATAATTTCCATAATAAAAATTTACCTATGTGACCCCATCCGCAGTTAGATTTCTGTTTGTTTCCAAATTTAACTGGTTAAATGTTGAAGCAATACCGGTTCAAGAGGATCAAGTAAAAAGAAGACTATCCCGAAAGAAGAGATTTCTTTTCTCATGAACGAAATTTTAGACAAACAAAGTTTTTTTTCTTCATAAACAATTTTCTTTAAAAGTAAAGTAAACAGATTAGAAGCAAAATCGTTAAATAATTTGTCACAACGTTTATTTGCTGTAAAAGAAATCACTTTTGAATAAAGGAAAATTTCGCTTGTCTAAAATTTCGTTCCGGAAGAAAATATTTTTTCTTTGTGCGTGTGTTCAAAATTTATCTCCACCTTCCCAGCATGTATTTTTAGACCAAGTTCTTCTTGGACCATTCATGTAAGTGTAAGAACTTCCCTTTTTTCCCCTACGCCCAAAATTTCTTTCCCTACATTTTTTCCCTACGGTACTATATTCAAACAAATTTGGAAAGAATCTATATATATAAAATGCAATCTATGTTTGTTTATTTGTTTGTTTGTTTGTTTGTATGAACCGAGTTGGCTCCGAAACGGCTGAACCGATTTACTTGAAACTTTCAGAGATCATAGGGGACGTTCATGTGGTGAAAATAGGGTACCTCATTTTTTGACACCTGGTCGCGGAGGGGGACCTCCCCTTTGTCGGACTTTTTGAAAATTGGACCAAAGTTGACCGATTTGCTTGAAATTTTCATTGAAGGTTGGGGTTGGCAACTAGACAAAGATCCGCTACTTTATATTTCGATATTTGGTGGCGGAGGGGGACCTCCCCTTTGTTCGACTTTTTTTAAAGTACAGTGAAAAAACTAAAATTCTCTAAATTATCTGAGATTTAAAGAGAACATGCGGTGAGGTTATGGAATTAATATGGGGTACCTGATGATTTCATATGCGGACGGGGAGGGGGACCTCCCCCTTGCCTTACTTTTTGAAACTTGGAACAAAATTATGCGATTTGCATGAAATTTTCATTGAATGTTGGGGTTGGCATCTAGACAAAAATCCGCTACATTATTTTTCGATATTTGGTCGGGGAGGGGGCCACCCCTTTGCCCGACTTTTTTTAAAGTACAGTGAAAACAAAACTAAACTCCCCCGACTGAAATTTTACGGAAAAATGGGTGAGGTTATGAAATTTATATCAGGTTCCTGATTTTTTAATAAAAATAAAAGGGCATAGGGAGACATCCGCTTCTCTTAAGTACATACAGAGAAACAATTAAACTTTACCGAGTTACTTGAAATTTACAGAGGACTGGGGAGAGATCGTAACCTCTGTCAACCGTAATAGTTGATACCTGATTTTGTGATTTTTGGACGGAAGAGAGGCCGCCCCTTTAGGCTTATAATTTGCTTGACATTTTCTGGGACGTTTACAAAAGATACGCTTTTCGACATTTGGTCGGGGAGGAGGTCCTCCTCTAAAACTGCAAAAAAGGCTCTATTAACCATGTTCCTTAATCTATATCTGTCCATAAAGCTCGAAAAATAATTGTATAATTAGATATAATGCATTTGGACGTCAATTGCCTGTTTCGGTATCAGGCTAACATGAAATATAAAAAAATTTAAGTTTTCTTGAAATTTACAAAGGAAGCGGGGGAAAAGGTTATAAATGAAGAGGCAACCTTCATTGCCCCACACTTGAAGGAAAGTTTCAAGAATTTTCAGGGAAGGTTAGGGGTGCTATTCACTACGGTGTTTGTCGATATTGTATCGGGGAAAGTGACGTCCCTTTAAAACAATAGAGCAAAAATTAAACATCTCCGATCTACTTGAAATTTACAGGGAACGTGGGAGGAGGTGATGAAATTTATACATGATTTTTAAATTAATATATGATTTTTCGATATCTGGTTGGGGAAGGGGAAAATTGAAATAAACTTTGTCGATTTACTTCGATAGAATTTATAGGGACCATTGAGTAGTTGCGAAATTAATATAGGGTACGTGATAGTCCGATATCAGGTCAGAGTGGAGCGAAGGTGGGGAGAGAGTTCCCTTTTGTCGGTTTTTCTCTTAAATTGAAAGTGGAGCGTTGCTCCGTAAATGGAACTCGGTATATATAATTTTATGATTTTTGCACAGGCTTCTTTCTTCCAGACTTCTTATTAGTAAAGAGAGGGTTCCCTTTTGTCCGTTTTTTTTTCTTAAGTTGAAAGTAGAGGGTTGTCCGTAAATGGGAACTCGGTACATAATTTTATGATTTTTACACAGGCTTCTGCCAGACTTCTTTTTAGTAAAGAACTTAAATTTACATGAAATTGGCAGCCAACGTAGAGGGTGCATTATTTTCCAACATTTTAGCAAATGTTAATGTGGTAAATTTTTTTACTAATTTTTGCTTTTTCCGATTTATTGATGGGAAACAGTAATTCTTTGTATGTTATTATAATATAACGCTTAATTTTCAGATATGTTGAGGAGAAGGATACCTTTTCTTGACCAACCACACTTAAAATTCACAAGAAATATAGAAGAAGGTACACCCTCTCCCGCCGTGTTTGTACCTATAAACGAAAAATCAAGTAGTCCGATTTGTTTAAAAGAATTCAAATCTTTTCGAATTTGTTTTCAGCACGAAGGATATTTGACTAAGTTAACGCAAAAATGTTCCTCCAAATACGCTTCGGAAGGCGCAGCGAAGCGGGCCCGGTTACGCTAGTATATTATATATTGGATTCAATTTCTTTTCATAAAGGGACCAAATGTTCAATAATATGAATATTGCCATTTTTATTTGGATTTCGAACATTGCAACATCATTGCTCATTTTTAACACTACCAACATTTTTCTTGTGGACTTTAATGGCCGCGTGTTTCTTCAGGTCAGATTTCTACAATTTACGAACTTTCCACAAGCAATGTATTGGTATTTAAAATCGTAATTTTCGACCGCCTCTAGCCAACGCTTTAATTCAACAATGAGCCAATTTGGTCAAAAAGGCTATTTTCTAAATTTTGTTGGAATGGTTTTATTTTCTTCATTAGACGACATTTTTCTAAAACATTAAAAACTGTTGTGAATGTAACAGTTGTAAAACAGTTTTTGAAGATATTCCGGAATAAAAATCCTACATTTACTATTTTTATGTTAGCCTGACACCAATGCAGGCCGGTTTAATGTCCAAGTCATTTAAACTACATATTATTACAATACTTATTCGAGCTTATTGGACAAGTTCTTTTCAGTAATAGTACTAATTCCCTTAATCTTCTTGCCCAATATGCTCGAATAATTATTGTAATAATATTTAAATTTATGAACACGAATCCGCGTATGCACTGCAAGTGACCTTTGTATTAGAAAATATGAGAGCACCAAGTTGAGGAAGCCATCACCTTTTTTTGAACCTTAATGGAAGCGTTAATTCCTGCAAATGAAATCTATTTACGCATAATGCTAACCGCTGAAACTTTTTCTAAATAAAATCAATAACATGTTAGCGGTGAATTGCGTATTCCATTAGTTGAAGCTTTGACTACCAACATATATGGTAGTCAAAGCTTCAAATACCTGGAATATTAAGGAAAAGTACTCTTCTTGTTGCAAAATGTAGAAAACTCTGGAAATTGGAAAAATTCCCTACATTTGTAGAAAAAATGAAAAATCTGTCCTTTTTTCCCTACAGATGTAATTTTAGGAAAAAAATCCCTACAAAAAAGGATTTTTCCCTACGCATGGCATCACTGATCCAAGTTGTAATAAAATATTTTTTTTGTTCAATAACAAACCCGCCTGCTTGAAACAATCATTCTAATTTTATTTTTTACTTGGATACAAAGATTTTGATATTCCCTTAAAGATTTTGGTATTGATTTCGAGGCAAAAAATGCGGCTTCTTTAAAAAACGGATATTTGTTAGTGAGCTATCTAGCTTTAAATCTAGACAGCTATAAAATTAAAATTAGGATACAGATTTTCTGTGTGTAAGCAATTAATACACAGAAAAAATACCACAATGACTGAACATTTTTAAATTTTTAATTAAAAAAAATGGATAGATACAATTAACTTTTTAATCAACTGGAAGACTAAGTCAATTACAAAAAGATGGAAAATTTTTGCTTAATTTATTTCAAACAATAATTTTTTTGAACAAAATAAAAACACAGTTGAAAAAGTAATTCAAAATAGTTAAGTTTATAATAAAAAATAATTGAGTTTTGCAATCAACATCAATTAAAACTGTGATTTATACTATCACTTTCGTGATTGAAGACATTTCAATTAAAAAAATTAATTGGATCAATTAATTTCGTGATTGAATCAGAAAATGTTTTTTGTGTGTAGTTAGCCGAAACGACGGATAGCTTAAACTTTAATTTCAGAGAAAATAATATGGTTGCGGCAAATATTTACATGTCCCCCGTTGAAAAAGTAATATTCTGTTTTTGCGTTCATACAGTGGACTTTTGAAAAAGTCCTAATTTGATTCTTCGAAAATTTCAAAGCCATTATCCAAAATGTGATCAAATCAATATCGACATCTGAAATACTGTTTTATATAACATTTGAAAACTCAATATTTGTTAAAGTCAAAAGACAAATTTCGAAAATATAAAAACAAAATATCGACAGCTCAATCTTTAGAAATTGGCGATACCCACGTTTAGAAAAAAATTAACGTTTTGATGTTTTAACACCATCCCTTTGTGCAATCTATCTTGACATCAACTCTGCTTTTAAGATCGTCGACTGATGCCTTTTGATTCCTGATTCCCTTTAGCTCGAATCCCGATTATGATAGGGATATTTCATTATTTACAAAATTTCCATAAATATTTGCAATTGAAATGGGAAATCTGTAAAAAAGCAAAAAACACAAACAAAATTCTTGGTACGCTCACACTGCAGAGTAAGACAATGTGTGTTTTTCATATTGAAGAGAAAGAATGAAATACTTGAAAGTAAATACCTACATACACACATATATTACAATCTCAGCAAAAAATCCTGAAGAATAAGAAAAAAAAAACCAAAAATAAAAACAGCATTTTGTAAAAGAAGAAATTCCGTTTCGTTGGTGTAAACGTGACAGATGATGAGTGTGAACGAATGTGTGCACCCTCTGTGTGTGCACGTCGTACACATGAATATGTGTGTCCAAGTGTCGATGAACTTTTACTCGGAATAATATCCATATCATCGCTAAATGAACAAACAACAACGACACCAGCAACAACTACAACAAGCCCCCATATAAATTTATTTTGTTGTTGACGACGCTGACAGCGACGTCGGCCAACAACGATAGAAAAACCTAACACAATCAACAGCAACAAACAATTTCACCAGCACAGAAAAGAAAAAAACAACAACAGAATTTACACACTATTACACTGATATTTCCATAACACGAAATCAACGGTTCTTTTTTCAGCGAATGGAGAAATTTCTCTTGAAAATGAAAGATACTCTTCCGCACAAAAATATCATGTTCTCTTAGTTATTGACCCCAAAACACTATTTATCTTACATTGGCTATGTAGAATTTATGTTGACCAAAGAAAAAAGAGACAAAATAGAGGGTGAGTCAGAGAATGTTGTGAGGAATTCTTAGTACACATGAGATTGCCGGTTATTGTTGCAGCCCCCACCCCCAGCCATATATAGCCGGTTACAACACACAAATGAAATTATTATCGCATAACAACTTTTGGGTAGAATGAACGAAAGAATGAACATTTGAATGGATAGAATGATGTTAGTGCGCTTGGATGGATGGATGGATGGATGGAAGTTGCTCATGTTTATATGATTGACTGATTACGTTGTAGATTCATGTGTTTTCTGTTGTTTCTGATAGACGATTTTCCTTGTCTTTCTTCATGATTATCGGACTTGTTGTTGTTGTTCACTGTATTGTTTTAATGCACCGTAAGCGGAAAACGTAGAAATGTCCAATGTTCTTCAGCAAATTTTGGAGACGATGCCTTCATTATGAATTTTTAAAATACCTCATTAACTCAATCATTTGACAAATCTTTGATATTTACTCCCTTGTCGAATTAAATTTTTGATTTTATACTATTGTGAGTTCGGCTTTGTAATGACTTGGCGTTACTTAAAATTTTTAAATGTATTAGAAGACAATTATTAGAAATTCCATGGGCAATAAGAACTCGTAGAGCTTAGATTAAAAAGAATTCGTGTTCATTTACACAGTATATTTGTTACCGATTTGATTTGGGCCACAAACTTTGCTTTTCGCAATCAAGCATGACAATACGACAAAGATGAGCCCTATTGGCTTAAAGTAATGTTGAAATTAAGTTTGAAATAATGTTGAGAAAAAATTGTAATGAGAATTTTCATTATATGATCTCATTTTTATATCTTCCGCTTCAATTTTAAATGATTTTAGTGATGACATTAGATGTCGCCAAACAACACGATCGAGTATATTTTCGAACTCGATTTGCAAATGCAATAACTCGGCATGTGGCAGCCCTTTGGTAGTCGATGGGAATAACACCTTGTGAATTTCGGAAGACGCCGTTTCGAATATGTCTTGGTCTTTGGTGTGAACCTGTGGATTCATATTTCATGATGCAGTATTAACCACACAAGAGAACCCTATATCGCACTAAAGTCAATTTAATTATATTATATTTTAGTTAATGCAATTATTATTGTTGAAGACGGTTTTCATGACTTTTATAATTTTTTGCGCCCGTTATTTAAATTAACTAAAAATGAGGAAGCATTCAGATTTACTAAATACATGTCTTCCATCAAATAGTTCAGAATTTCTTAAAATTTGTGCATTTTACCAATAATGCGCCCATCTTGAACTTCGCATGGCACTAAAGACATTTTTGCAATTTTTTACTTCAAACTACGAAACTTTCTTTAACAAGTAAAAAAATTAATTACGCCTAATAAATTTTTCGTGCATTTGTCGAAAAATATTTACTTATTTTTGTGAAATCGGCGTGACATTTGCGTTCGTACACTAACAGAAAAGGTTTCATTAAATTAATGCGATGTGTCATTAAAAGTAAGCCAATGAAACAAATTCGTTAATGCAACGAAATTTTTCGTTATGACGAATTTTCTATTAATCAACGTAACATTTGGTACCATTAACGATTGTATTAATGAAATGTTTCGTTATATCAACGAAAATTTTTCGTTGGCTCAATTTTAATGAAATTTTTCTTTGTGTGTTGCAGATTATGGTTTCTAAATTTTCTAAAACTAACCTAAATTTTTCTGAAATTCACCAATATTTTCCTTCCTAGTGTTCACTATTTTTTGAGTGCATACATCGTGCAACTCTGAGCGATTTTACTTTTCCAAAAACAAAGAATCCATTTTTTCAATGAATCATTGACACTTAATGTCGGCAGTAGCCGTTGACGAGCATTTTTTACAAGCGTTTCTTTTCGGACAACACTCGTACGTGAAAAACGTAATTAAATTCATTCTAATTATTTTTCAAAATACAGTGAAACCTCTCAAACTTGACGCTCTGAAAACCGCACACTTCAAATGTGGACAGTTGATTGGAGACGTTTGCTATATTAACTCATTAAAATAAACCTCTCATAACTGGACACCTCCCAAATGTGGACAAAATTTATAAAATAAGCAGAGGGAAGTATGCATGGAAAAATGTTGGAATAAAATCTGCAACAATTTTTTTGAAAAAAAAAAAAAATAAATAAAATTCCATACACAAAAACAAAATTGAAATTCCATTTCCGAAGGAATCCCTACACGTGTGCGTATGTGAGCGTGTGCAGGGGAATATGCAACTACTTGCATAGAGGTGAAATCGGTGCAATTTCGTTTTAACAACCTAATGTCAAATAAGCCATCAAATGTTCCCATTTTGGAAATAAGAAAAAATTGGAAGAAAAAAACAATACCAAAAATGCATTTACAAAGCCTATTTGCCCTTACTACTAGCCCACCACATGCAATAGTGACATGGATGCAGTTGCGCAACATCATTGATAAGAGGGACCATGTAAAATCGATGTGTCGGTTAGCCATAAGTACAACGGTGACGACTAGGAAGACAACAACAACGGATCAACAGCAACAATGGCCTGTGCTAAAATATGGGTCAAATTGTCTAAGAACTTTACTTTGTTTTGTTGCTTTTGTTGTTGTTTTTTTTCTGGTGTTGGGAATGAAGCCACAGCAAGTCTAATGCATTCATTTATCCAATTCAAGCTAACCGACCAACCAGCAACATCACTCCCATGCATAAACATACCAACACTACACACTACAGTCAAAGCTGTGATATCATTTGTAAGAGTGTGTATTTGTGGTAAATTTTTTCTTATGCCAATGCAATAAGGTCCCTCCTTTCTTTTTGGTATCCATAGTACCGTTGCATCTTCTTTTCTATGCCAGAGACTTTGCCACCGCCGACCATAAACTGCCTGTTCGACTGTTGCATAAACGATGAGGATGTTGGTGCGCAATGCATTCAATCCAAATCCTACAACCTCAAATCAACTTAAGCTGACTCTGGACCGGCAGCAAACTGACTGGGGCTGCGTTTTTGCATCGGTGTTGCATATCTGTTATGTGTATGGTGCGTGTTTGTATTCTATGGGCTTGGTTATTCAAACACGACTTCTCGTTTATATGCACGAATATGAAAATAAAACAAAAATGAATAAAAGGAAGCAAGTGCACAACAACATTTTCAAAACGCAATTCGGGTGAAAATTGCAAAGCGCGCCAACGGCCAGCGGTACAATTTAAACAACATCAAACAATAGATGAAAACGACAGAATCGAATAAACATTAAAAATAATAGCTATGTTTTCACAACTATATTTTTTTTTGGGAAGACTCTTCGGTTAGTACCAAAAGCTGTTGCTAGGTAATCAAAATTTCGTGTGTGAATAACAGTACAACTCCACAATTACACATTGGACAGAAAGCTTGATAAATACCCCCGATTTAAAAAACAACCCGATCGAATCCACTGATGGTTCAACCATGACAAACAATATTATTTTTTGTCGGCATATGACCTTAAAATATTTTCGAAAAATTCCTTCATTAAAAATTGAGCTCTAATATCAAGAAACCATTCGACAGAACAGAAAACCTGAGCATAATTTTTACAACATTTTTTCGAAAGATATTTCTTTTTATACAGGTTGTGTAGGATACTGCTAAGACAGTCAAAGGCAGTTTTCATTGCGATTTAATTTATTAAAACAGCAGATTTTTAGCACTTGCGTTAGTCCAACGGAACTCCATACACTGAAAAAACATGTTGAACCCACCAGCGGAAGAAAATATTTGGCTAAAAATTTAGAACATTAAAATTATTTTTAGAAATTTGTCTACTAGAACAGTATTACTAACGCTTGAAAATCACGCCGATATCACAAAAATAAGAAACCCCCTTGTTCTGGTTTACGAATTCGCAAAACGCAAAATTTTCCTCAGTCCGCTAGTGTTACGACGCACAATGATATATAATACAAAATTTTTACATATTGTTCTTATGGATAAGGAAATTATATTGTGGAAGAAATACCTTTAGGCAAATTGAAATCGTTTCAGAATTTATTGATAGTTAACATTTTGCGAACTTCGTTAAACCAGGACATGGGAGTATCTGTTTTCGATAAACTCAAAGAAAATTTATTGGACATATATTATTTTTTTTACTTGATAAAGAAAACAATTTTGTAGTTTGAAGGAAAAAAAATAGAGTTTAAAATTGCAAGGATGGTCGTTAAGTGCCATACGAAGTTTCAAGATGGGCGTATATTGTAGTAAATTTACAAATTTAAAGAAATATTTAAAGAACTATTTTGTGAGAAGATACGCATTTAGTAAATGCTTTTATGCTTCTTTGTGTATAATTTTTCCCTCCGTTTTTAGTTCATTTAAAAGACGTCCGCAAAAAAGTTATTAGAGAAAGGAAAGCTTATCTCCAACATTATTTATTCCATGGAACTAAAAATAAAGTTGAATTGCTTTAGAGGGCTTCACTTTTTTGTAGTGTAATAATAGCGGGTTGATTAAGGATTTGTATTGTAACCTAGTATACATATTTGGGGTTTTTGAAATAACAACTATTTTAAATAAAAAAAAACAAATTTTCGTCTATTTGAAAATTAACACCTAATTCGTTCCGTGGTTGAACGTCTTAGACCATCCAAAGAAGTTACTTGAAGGCAACTTCAGAGATTACATAAGAAATACATTTGAGAATTCACTTTGGTCAATTAAATTCCGTAGCTATTGCACTTATATCGGGCATATCTATTGAATAAAATATATTTTAAGTTCATCATTGTGAGACAGCACAAAAACGACGTCTAATAAATGGTGCATTGCAACACATTTGTTGTACTTGGCAATACCACCAATATCCAAACATATTCATCTACTCTGGCTTGTATTCTCAACTAACATGAATTTAC
>PGFW01037972.1:67609-83755 GCA_003123925.1 Haematobia irritans | reverse complement strand
ACCCAAGAAGATGTCCTCATCGGTCCATATTACTATAATGGCCCCCATATAAACCGATCCCCGATTTGGCTTTCGAGCCTCTAAGAGAAGCAATTGTTCATCGCGAATCCGGCTGAAATTTGTACAATGGTGTTAGTATATGGTCTTTAACAACCATGCAAAAATTGGTGCCACAATCGTCATAATTATTATATAGCCCCATATAAAACCGATCCCAGATTTGGCTTGCGGAGCCTTTAAGGACAAGCAAATGTCATCGAATCAGCCCTGAAATTTGGTAATCATGGTGTTAGATATGGTATCATAAATAAATTATGCAAAAAATTGGTCCACATCGGTCAATAATTATATAGCAAATAACAATCGCCAGATTTGACCTCGGAGCCTCTTTGAAGACCAAATATCATCTGATTCAGTTGAAATTTGGTACGTGGTGTTAGTATAGGCTCAAACACCCATGGCCAGAAAAATTGGTTAAATCGTCCATAATTATATATTAGCCGCCGCCATATAGAACCGATCTCCTAAGATGTGACCTCTCGGTGCCCCCTTGGAAAAGCAAATTCATTCCGATTTCGGTTGATATTTGGTACGTGTAGTGTTAAGTATAAATTGGTATCCACAAACCATGCAAGGAATTGGTTCATATCAGTCCATAATTATATATAGCCCCGCTAATAAACCATCCTCAGAATTTGACCTCCGTGATTAAGCAAAATTCATCGGCGATCTGATTTGAAATTTAAATACGTGGTGTTAGTATATGGTACTCGTAAAACCCATGCAAGGTATTGGTTCATATACAGTCCATAATTATATATAGCCCACATATAAACCGATCCTGAGATATTGGTTTTGTGAGCTCTTGGAGGAAGCAAATTTCCATCCGGAGTCCAGTTGAAATTTGACATTGTTGCAGTTATGGCCGTTAACAACCATGTCCTAACAGGTCCCATATCAGGTCCTATAGTTAATATTGAGCCCTTCAGATTAAATCGATCCCAATCACACATAATTGGTCCATATCAAAGTTCATAATTGTAGCCCCCATATAAGCGATGCTCCATATTTCAATTCTGGCTCTCCACTGTACACGCGCAAAGTCCATAATCGATTCGTAATTATTTGTAGACCTTCCTATAATAACATTTTGCTAATATACCACGTAATGACTAACTCACAACGATGTTAAGATGTTAAGATCCTCATCGTAAGTATACCACAATCGCAAGTAGATTCGATTGTGGTTGACTAGTCTTTCGGCAGAAATTTCTACCAATCCATGGTGGGGGTACATAAGATTCGGGTCCTGGCCGAACTTACGGCCGTATTTGACTTGTTTGTTTTCTATTTTTTGATTTAGGGCTAATTCAAATAATAATAACTCAATTTTCTTTAAGCAGGATTTAGAATGAAAGTTTGTCGTACTAGGAAAAAAGTGAAAGTATTTTTTATTTTGTGTAATGATTTTGGTGAGATACATTGCCTGGCGTGCAGTTCATTGTTGTTTAATTTTCTGAGATCTTCAGCAATACACACACCAGGTGCTGTACAACATTGTTGGTGTCGCCAACAACAAAGAACAACTAAACAGCTTAAATAGCTAAAGCGCATCTGTGTCAACAGATGCAATCGTTGACAGTCGGTGCCGAACATATAGAACGACAGACGGAAGGTCGATAAATCAAATATTTTGTGAATATAATTTAACACCCCCAAGATGGATTGCACGGAAAACTGACAACAACAAATGTGAGTGAACGTTGGTTGATGTCATTTCATTTAATTGTCCACTCAATGGGGTGATGGATAAGACCAAGGAAGAAAAAAAAAAACAACAAAACGAAAACAATCATCTACACCTTATACTACAATGTTCGCTCCAATCAAGTGAGTGGACACTGAAGTATATGAAAAAAAAAACTCCATTGGGCCTAGGAATGGAATTCGTGTTCAAAGATTCCAAGACACAATTTTAAAGGTGTCGCTGCTTATGCGAATGTTCGATTTACAGAGTCTATATGATGCAATGCTCCTTGGGGATAGATCATGAACAACTAATGGCCGGAAAATTGAAAGGAAATCAAGTGATTCTGAATCATGCTAAGGCCATTTTAATTTCCTTCAATCACAATTCGCGTGTGTGCGTGTGTGTAAATTTCATTTTCAATTATCTATGGATTTAATTAAGCAAATTGACATATCCAAAGACTTCATCACCACCGGCCACTCTACAAGTAGGTGACATCAGTAATTGTTAAAAGGCTGCTTTTTTGCTAATAGCAAACTTGTTTTTCTACACACCAACCATAAATTTTAATGTTTATTTAATTTTGGTAAATACAATAATTACAGCATTTACCACAAAACGCCAACACTTGAAAGGTGGTGTGGTGTTTCATGTGAATCGGCTTGCGCTAACCCTTTTCAATAATTTCTATAAGGAAACTAACGCTACATGGTGAGGTAAGATGCCTAGCAAGCCTGACTGCTTCGGCTTCTGACTTGAAATAATTTGAATTGTTGGATTTGCTGGGCGCTCCATTTCACCTAGCAACGAGACCAAGCATCTTCATCTGACTTGGGCTTGGAGATATTTACCTTCAATACACTTAGCTCAAGCATAATTGTGGCTCTTTTGTTTTGCTGAAGGTAATCTAAGACACGTTTCAAAGTAACTTTCTCACGCCTGTTTGTGGCCATTTGACAACAAAGGAAAATAAACGATGTGCAAATAGCCTGCATTATCCGAGTTAGTCGAGGTTTGTTGTTTTTCAAAACAAATTCCGATTGGAATGCATCATTGCATCTTTTGTTGAAAAGTAATTGGAGACAAGTCTTGGGAAGATCAAATGAAGAAATAAACCCATAGCTAGAAAAGTAGCCGTGGGGCAGTAGCAAAATATGCTCTTAAAACGGTTAATAATATTATCTGGTGAAGATTCAGCCCAAATAGGCAATTGATAATAAGAAGGTTGAAATAAAATTGAAAGAAAATTGCATATTTATGTTTCGAAGATCGAAAAGGACGCTTTTAACTCGTAATTGGTAATACGAAATAAGAAAATCATTTGCAAATAATCGACATGAGCTCACTGGTCAGTATTAAGAGGTAAATTTTATATGGCAATATTATGTGAACGTCCACGACATTTGCCACTTCTTGAGATATGTCTGGTTTCAGACTGTCCAAGTTTGTCCAAAAGGTTATGAATGTTCCCGCAATAAATTAGTCGTAGGCACTCACTATTTTCACAAATGGTGTTTGAACTCGACTTAAGGGTCCATTCGACTGAAATTGACGATGCAAAAACAAAGCGTCTTTACTGTCGGCTAACAATTTCCGTCTCATCAGGACCAATTAATGGTGTACGAAACATTTGCCCAATTTGACCGTGTTATGATCGAACGAAGGAGGACGCCTATTTTATTTATTTTTTTTTTGGCAAGGATACAAAAAGCGAAAGCGGCGTTTTTTTATCAAAAAAAAAAATCCAGGAGAGGAAGTCGACTTTTGTAATACTTGCAAAAATTCGACTGGGTGTGCTTTGAAGACAACGTGAAAGAAAGCGCCTACACGCAGAGAAGAATAAATGATCACCCCGAACATATTTTAAAGAGCGAAAATGTATTTTTGGACGGTGAACATGGGAAACATTTCTGGGTCCGAAATCAGAATACATAATTTCGAGAAAAATAAACATTTTTGGAGGACAATACATGTTCCATGTTCATCGTATCAAAAATAACATATTTGCTCTTGAAACATGTTTGAGGTGATCAGTATTCCTTCTCTGGTGTGATCGATCGTAAAAGATGTAGGCAAAGGTGTGGTCTAATATGGAAATTTGAATGTCGAATATTTTACCGAGGTAACAAGAACGAAAACATTGGCGATGTGCCAAAAAAATCTAACAGCTTAAAATTCCATCGTCTCATCGGGAACAAGTTTGTTTTAAAGAAATTTTTGGGAGCCACCGTGGTGCACAATGGTTAGCATGCCCGCCTTGCCATACAACACAAGGTCGTGGGTTCGATTCCTGCTTCGACCGAGACAGCCAAACATGTTTCAAGCGGTGGATTATCCGCACTCAGTAATGCCTGGTGCATTTCTGAGGGTTTCAAGCTCTCTAAGTGTTTCACTGGCAATGTGGAAAGCCGCTTTTGGAACTCGGCTTATAAAAAAGGAGGTCCCTTGTTCATTGAGCTTAACATGAATCGGGCAGACTCAGTTTCACCAATGTGGTATCACAAATGGACTGAATAGTCTAAGTGAGCCTGATACATCGGGCTACCACCTAACCTAACCTTTAAGAAATTTTGTCTAATTTACCGTGTTATGGCGATTTGTGTCTGGATGCAAATACCAGTCGAATGAGGAGCCTTCGAGGCCTTATAATAATAGACATTCCTGCAAGGATACAATAGTCAACCCTTTTGTAAAAAGAAAGTCGACTTTTTGTCACTTCCACTTGATCGTGTAATCTCCAAAATTGGAAGTCCATAAGCTATCGCATTATGAGTCGAAAGCATTAGATTGCCACAGCTGAGCCTCCAAGAAGTTTTTTGACTGTTGCATCGGATTACGCCATGGAGTTTTTTCTGTTGAGAACTGGACTTTGGTAGATTTTGCAACCATCGCCTCCATAAGAGACTAATTATTATAGAATTTTTGATCAAATGTTCTAATAAATGAATTACATTTCTAAGTAAAAATTCTATAGAAATTTTATAAAATAAATTTACACAACAAATTTTATAGAAAATGACATTTTGACAAATTTTCTATAATTTCAATATCGAAATTTTAATTTTCGTGTATATTTCATACACAAAAAAGTGTTCGCTAAATAGGAAGGGTTTTTCTTACGAATCAATAATATTCGAAAAAAAAAACATGATAAAGTCATAATATGTGGGGAATCTTTGTAACAAAGTTAATGAAAATGTCCTTCACGTTTTCCACATAAATGTTCGGGAATGTTTTACTTTTTATTAGAATCCAAAATCTCTCCATAAATCCTGCAAACATGGCTTTCATTATAAATCAAATATAAATTAACCATACGCTTTTGAAAAAATAAAGCACTATTATATACCCTGCGCCACACTGTGGAACAGGGATTATAAGTTAGTGGCAATATGTTTTAACACCCCAGAAGGAGACGAGATAGAACAATAGTGTCTTTGGCAATAATGCTTCAGGTGGGTCCGCTGAAGCGATAGTAACCATGTCCGTCTGTCCGTGTCTTCGCGTCAGGTCCAGTACCGTCGAGCCGTCTGTCTGTGAAACATTTTTGTGGATCAAAGTCTAGGTCGCAATTTAAGTCGCAATGCCTTCAATTAGGCACTTTGCCTAATTTGGGTCAGAATAGAAACCCTATATTTTGAAGAAATCGGTTCAGATTTAGATATAGTCTCCATAATATCTTTCGCTCCGATATGCACTAAATATGGAACCCAGCAGCCAAGATTTTATCGCCGATTTGACTTTGAAATTTTGGCACACAGGTAAATTGTACGTAATAGTCAAGTGTGCAAACTTTGATTGAAATCGGTTCTAGATTTAGATATAACTTCATATATATCTTTCCTACCATATGGACTATATGCCAGAAGCACTTTGGCTAGATTGGTTGAAACATTTTGCAAACAGAGTACATGTAGTAAGTCATTGCTAAAATTTGAGATTACATCGATTTCAGAATGAGAATGTTCGCCATACATATTGTACACATTTTAATGAACACAAAAGCCACGAGTAAGTTCTTGTGTTGCTAGCCTGATGTCTTCTACTACCAAACAAAACAATATTCCTCTTTCGTCCGTCTTATTGAAGTGTACTCAGAGTGATCACGTCGAGTATGTTGCGAGAACAACTTCTAGAGTACTCCATGCTACCACGTGCAGTTTCAGAATACTAAGAAAAGTTACTGCCATGAATATATGTTTCGCATTGATATAAAGAACGGCAAAGTTAAGGTATAGTGTGTACATCATAAATATATATATGAAAATATGTGATCATACATACATATTATTGATTAATATAATGGAAAGTTTTGCTTCGCAATGAACTGAAAATCTGTGGTACGTGAAGTGAGAAATCCATTTGTAACTTTTTCTCAAGTACTTACATTTTTATTTTCTTTTTTTCGGAACAATATGTTTGGATAAGTATTGGTGGTATTTGACAAGAGTGTTCCTACTTCGCTACTTGCGCTCTGAGAGAAGACAGGTAGTACTATAATTGACAGCGAATTGCATAATGTAGTAATAAATTATTCGATGCAGATCTAAACACTTACCGTTAGTCAAGTGTTGCAAAATTTTGATTGTAAATCGGTTCAGATTATTAGATGATAGCTTCCATAATATATCTTTGTACGCCCGATATGGACTTATATGGCCCCAGAGCCAGATTTTTGGCCGAACTTTGTTGAATTTTGCATAGGATACAATTAGTGTATAAGTCAAGTGTGCAAAATTTATTGAATCGTTCAGATTTAGATAATCGCTCCCATAAATACCGCTCGCCCGATTTACACCAATATGACAAGTGGCCAATTTTTATCCGATTGTATTGAAATTTTCACAGGGAGTAGAATAGCATTGTAGCTATGCGTGCCAAATTTGGTTGAAATCGTTCAGATTTATATAGCTCCATATATATGCTTTTCTGATTTGACAAAATGGTAAAATCCAAATTTTTCTTGTAATCGCATGTTAGTCGAAAGTTGTAAAAAATGACTCTAAATTTCTTAAACTTCTAATTAACTTTTTGGAAGTTTCTTAAAAGGCTTCAATTTAAATGTTTCCCATATTTTTTCTAATTTGTTTCCACCTAGTGAATTAGCCGACTTACAATCTATAATTTTGTAGAGTTTGACTTTATTACTTGTTTTTTTATAAAGTTGTGTCCACCCTAATGCATTAGCAATTAAATTTTGAGTCTATAATTTGTAAAGTCTATAAAATTCTGTCTAAATCGAGTGATATTTAAAATGTATGTATTTGGGACAAACTTTATATAGCCCAAAATTTGACGGATGTGATATGGTATCGAAAATTTAGATCTACAAATGTGCAGGGTATAATATAGTCGGCCTGCCGACTTAGACTTTCCTTATTGTTTTTACAAAAATTGCATCTATTTTCTACGAGTTTTCATTTAATTAATAATTTTATAACCAGACATTAAAATAAATTTGTTTGCTCACAATGTGGGTCCTTCTTAATTTTAGAGAAACCTTTCATTGAGTTAGGTCAGTTATTCGACTTCATACAACCTGTATGTCGCTTACGTAATTAGCCAATTCTGATTTCCTTTTTCACACTCGATTTCAACAAGAGTAATTAGCACATGAATGCAAATGATTAATGTTTCGTAAAAAAATTCCTTGAGGAAGTTTGAAGAGTATAAATCATAAAACCCAAATCTACCGAACAATCCAAATTAAATTGTAATTAATTGTTATTTACAAAAGCAAAAAAAAAAACGTTTCAATTTCCGATTTTAAAAAAACTCACCCATAGAAAGCCATATAAATTTTGGAATTTGTTTTGATCGATTATCGTACCCTTCTTCCAGTTATTTTTGTAACAAATTTAATAAAAAAAAACACGATTATGAAATTCAGGTGGCCTCCTTATGATAGAGACCAAAAACAAAAACAATAACAAACCCCCTCTCCCAAAGACCACTACCCAGCACCCAGTTTATTGAACTTTGGGTTAAAAAAAAAGCGATTTTTGAGTTTTACCCTGAGATTTCTCAATCTGCATCATTTGCAACATTTCAAATGGGATTAAAAATAACTTAATCTGATGATTTGCACATGACTTTAACTAACCATAACTAATGAGACCGGTATGAGGTGTTGCTGGTGATGTTGAAGGTGGTGGCGCTGGTGATGTTTTTTTATTTTGTTTTTGCTTGGCTTGTTGTGCCACTTAGATGATCAAGTTGATCTTCAATATGCTATACAGTGCACTAGCTGTTGCAATTCCAAAACTATTTTAAGGAAAATATATACACAATTTTGGTCGTGCGTTTTTTTTATTTCACTCCTTTAGACTGGGGCTCTGATAATAACAGGCAAGCAATGTAACATCGCTTGATGGCATGCCACCACACCATGGTACAACACCCGCTGTGACCATTTTAATTAGCCACCCCACAATAGCGGAATACTTTTACTTTCCTGGCTGTATGTCCATTGCTTAGATTGTCTGTCTATTGGAATATTTTGTCAAATCGAAAGATAGGTAGAGCCGACTTCATATACATTCTACAAAAAAGGAAGTTTCCATGGCAACGTTACCTTTGCACGCTTAGTATCAAACTGCAGCCAAAAAAATGTGGCATTCTTCCTCATAAACACTGAAAAAATATTTATGTGGTATGAAAGACAATTTACACAATATTAAGAACAAATTTCTTTAAAATAATGAAATTTTAATTAAAAGAAAACTTATAAGCGTTGTTTCCAACATTTCTTTTTTTCTTCTTAAATTTAGGACACAAAGTTTGGAAATTTCTGTCCCTCCGTTCAAGTCGCATGTCTTTGAACTAACGCCAATTTTCCTTAAAATAACGTAACACATTTTTGATTTAAATAAATCATTTCATTAACTGAAATATTGAATCTTCCGATTTAAGATAAAAACGCTTCAAATATAGGCTAAAACTTATTTTGAGGATTTTTTATCTTTGGTTATTTTTTTTTTTTTTTTGGAATTAAGAAAATTTATTTTACTTTGATGTATTCGTTATAATTTGGAATTTTTTAAACTGACATTTGTTTGTACTTGAATAGCTTTATTAATATACCAGGCAAAAGAGAATGAAAATTAGATAAATGAGATCTGTACCCTAATTTTAATTTTCTTGGTGCTAGATTTAAAGTCAGATAGGTCGCCAAAAAAAATATCTTTATTCTAAAGAAAAGGCATCTTTGGCTCGGAATCAATACCAAAATCCTTAAAGAAAGTTTAAAACCCTTGGATTCAAGTAAACTTTGTGAAGAAACTAGTAAGGGAAGTCTAAAGTCAGACGAGACCGACCACTTTGTACGTCTACATTTTGGCATGCATAGCTAACACGGAGAAAAGACTGTTTGTTCATATGTTTGGGTGTAAACATTATATGTTTGGATCTAAATTTTTTTAACACATATATTTTTCAAGTGTAAGGCATATAATGTTAAATAAAACTAGCATAATGTTTGGGACATACTATAATGTTAATTATGTTACAACATACTAGATGTTTGGGATAGTAAAATTCTTGTAATATAAAATTTGGATGCAAACATGTATTAATTAAGAATAGTCTATAAATATATTGTTTTAGAAAGGGAGACCTACAGAGTATGCTGCAAGTAAAATAATGGTTTCGTTCACATTTGGCAGCCTTAAAAAATATATACATAGTAGAAAATTTATTAAGAAATTTTTTTCTACCAGTGTATGCTATGTTTTGAAGGCATAATATGTTTGAAAATACAGAACAATATTTTGTTTGGACGAATCCTGAAAATATAATATGCTTGAAGCAAATGTATTTGGAACATATGTTCAGAAGCGTTTTTTTTGTGAGGTGTAGCAATGGTAAATTCTAGTACCTGTGAAAATTTTCCCGGTATAATCGAGAGTAAAACATAGGCCTCCATGGTCATATGATGTAAATGAGTTAGTAAGAATAACTAGATGTGAAGAGCTATATCTAAATTTGACACCGATTTTTTTCCAAATCATTGGGTTCTGAGCCCATAATCACATACTTATGGCAAATGAAGTCCTATTGTTTAAACTGGCGAGCTGACTTTGATCTTTCAAAATGTGTTCGACAAACAGACGAACATAGCTAGAACAGACTCAGAGCCTGTTCTGAGCACCATATTATAAGTCTCCTTTCCACTGTTATGAAAATATATGTTTTTCATATGTTTCGCGATTATACAACAAAATGTAGTTTTCGGGCACGATTTTAAACCAATAATATTATAGTGCGAAAATGTATATTGTCTTAAAATAACGACTAAATGTTTGAACTTGTATGTAGAATATATTATGATTTGGTATCATATGTTGTAATATTATTAAGTCATATGTGTGATACAGTAATAATGTTATTAACAAGTTCATATTTGAATCATACATATTATTTTCAATTGTATAACTATATTGTTGATTTATTCTCAATTCTAAGGATCGAGAGAGTATAGAGAGAAAATAGAGAATGGAATACGGGAGAGTTGACAATAGATATTTGATATATACATCATTGCAGAAAGAGTCAATCAGAGAACATTTCTGTGAAACCGCTTTGGTTACGTTGTTTTTCGGAAACTGTTTTTGAAGTATAGGCTAAAAATTTGATATCTGTTTAAGTTCATAATTTATTTAATTTGAAAAAGAGAATATATCATTCTGAACCAAGAGAATTAGTACATTTGAAAATAATAGGTTATGTTTCTGCTTGAGAGAGCATTTTATGTATGTGTGGACATGTGTTTTGTTTATCATTTTGGCATTATGGGCAAATTATTTTTCTTTGTTCGTTAAAAGAAATAAGTGAGGTCTTCAAATAAAAATAACAGAAGGGGTTAATTACTTCTTTTAGATGTTGGTAAGAATAGAGAATAGATAAAGATAATAGTAGGAAGTAATTGTGAAAAAAACATACAACTTAAGTTTTCCATAAAAATAGCCAGAGAGTCAGCGCCATCAAAATTATTCACGTAGAGACGCCATCATAATGCGTGTCGAGTTATGTCAGCTAAAATCAATTTAATAAAGTTTATTTTCTTTATAATTAATTTTAAGAAAAAAGTAAAAGAATTTAGAGCGATGGGTTAAATGCTAGTAAAAAATCTGTTCTACTCCTAAATAAATTTATGTTTATATATAAATTTGTATTGTATGTTTTTTATTAATCACGATCCGGTTCTTCTTTGTTAGTTTTTGAATTCCTTTCAAATTTATAAAGTTTTGTTACAAAAACGTTTTTTTATTAAAATTGTCGTTTAATTTGCCATAAAAAAATAATATTTTATGTCCAAAAATCAAGTTCAATTTCGTTTTATATCAAGCACTGTTAACTTGACTATAAATTTTAATTATATCACTCATTTCGTAAGTTTCCTTTAAAAAATATAATATAGTATAATTATAAATGTGTAATTATTAAAAAAAAAACAAAAAAAAAAATAATGTTCGGTCGCAGCAGGGATTGAACCCACGACCCTTTGCATTCAGAGCAGCATGCTAACCACTGCTCCACCGTGGCAAACAAATGCATGTTTCTGTTAAATAATGTTATGTTTGCATGGGCTCGTGGGGCGCTTGCAAACTATGCCTATATAAATGTAACTTAAATACGATAATTATCTATCTGTGACTATAACAGCTACGTAGCCCAGTGGATAGTGTGTTGGCTACAACTGTATGGTCCTCTGTTCGATTCTCCGTGCAGGCGAAAGGGTAAAATTTAAAAATATTATAAAAGTGAATAATTTCTTCACATTATTTGTATTACAGAGAAAGGTTCCAATAACTAAAAAATTTCGTGAATTGTAATTTCGAGTATGTTTAGGGAATGAGCAAAATCGTGTTTGGGAAAATTCTTCCAAGCATATAATATTTTGGCTCAAAATGCTTTCCAAAAATTATAATATGTTCAATAAACAAACATATTAATGTTTCGCCAGTATGCATATATTATTTTCCTGCCAAAATATGTTTGGAACTATATGTTAAGAGAAGCGATTTTTTTGAGCGTGCAGTGTGTTGGAATATATTACTAGCTTATATAAGTGTGGCCTAGGGTACAAAAATACGAATTAAATTCATATATAGTGAAACCTCTCGGAAGTGCACTGAAAAAAAGCATACTCGGTTCCAAAGATTTTGTCTTTACTTTAAAAAAATTGGTATTGATTCCGAGCCAAAGAAGCGGAGAATACAAGTAAGGATACTTTTAAGACACAATTCTCTTTTAAATTTAGGTTTTGTGTACTTGCTTCTAGGAAACAAATTTTAATTTTTCGCTTTCTCAGCTTTTTTTCTTCATATGCTATCAAAGTCCTTTAAAAACGAGTTAACGGCAACTTTATTTTCCAAATTAGGACTCGACTTCCAGTAGAAATTATGCTATGTTTGAAGTAAAAAACTTCTTTAAAATAAAGTTTTGAAAAACATGTCCTATATTTGAACGATTTTTTTGCTTTGTAGTCAAGATGCAAAAAGACAACAAATTTAAAGACAATTTAATTAAATTTAAAGAATTTTTTCTGATTATAAAAGTCAATTTGACTTTAGTTCTATAATTTTTTTCTTTATGTTAAGAAATCCATTTTTAAGTCAAATCACTTAATTATAAGGACAATACGACTTCATTGAAAAGTTTATCGACTTTTGGACAAGGAAAATAACTTTATTTTAGAGAAATGCGTCTTCTATGCTAAGCAAAATTTGTATTCGTATTTTAAAGACATGAAATCTTTGACCTCACGACAATATTTTTTTCAGTGTGGACACTCATGGTCGCCTACATTTGGCAGATGTCCCCTTATGGGAGGTTAATTTTTATATGATAATATATCAAAAGTTTGGAGAAAATTGTACTCTTTTGAGAGGTGCCAACTTTTCAGAGCGTCCAAGTTGGTGTGGTTTTACACAAGTATGCGAAAAACGAGGCAAAAAAGTATCATAGCTTGAAAGACATGATGACAACTCTATTGGCATAGAAATACTGGGGCTTAGTACACATATTTCTTGTAGATACATAACCATTAAAATTATTATAATACGACCACATACTGGTGTAGGGTATAAAAACTGTTAAGCAGACTGGTTAATAAACCACCAAAGACTCCAATCAAAATCAAAATCAATTCCAATTTTGATTTCAATTTCATGTTGGGCCATATCTGTTTCATGATCATCGTCATCATCATTATCAACTAACGGCATTTGGAGGGGGGTTATTACCATGTTCATGATCAACGGCTCGCGTAAGGCTGGCGTTGGAGTGACGCCTATTTTCGGTTGGTGCCAAGTTGGTCATTCATTAGTTCATTCATCCACAACAAAAGCAGGTATTTTAAATTCCTTGATGGTGGTGCTTTTTATTCAGGAAAGGAGAACTTGAATTTGTGGGCAGATAATTCCTGGTCACTTTAAGCCACAATCTTTCTTTCTGTGGATACTCTTAAGCCCTCAGTGATTTATTATTAGTACTGGGTACCCTATTCAATCAGTTAACCATCGATCATTGCCGTTGGAGGAATTAATCCAATAATTGTAATTAAGGTTCGATTCTCGCGTCCAGGCGAAAGGTAAAAAAAATTAAAAATTTATAAAATCTCATAATTTCTTCTACATTGTTTGTATTACAGAAAAAGGTGCTAAGAACTAAAAAAAACTTCGTGGAAGTGAGAAAGACGTGAGGGAAATGCAATTAGCCAGAAACATTTTTTTTTTGAGTTAGTGTTTATGAAATTGTTTTTACATGCTGGAAAAGAATAAACGTTTATCACAAAAAGTATATACTTTTCTTCCAAATACACTTCCTTTCAACGAAAAGCAAATGAGAAACGAACTTTGTTTGTCTAAAACTTCGTTTGGGAGGAAAGAATTATTTTTTTGCCTGTAGGATGTGATCTGAATTCAGTGTTTTGGATGTGAATTACAAAAATTTGGTGAAATTTTGCCAATTAAATAATTTTTATAATTTTTTACGAGATTTAATGCATTCTAACGGTTGTCTGAAACGTTTGACCTCAAATATTTTTATGGATTTAGCATTTTTATCCACAAAACTGGAATAATTTGCACCATTTTTATACCCTTCACCACTACTGTGGTACAGGGTATAATAAGTTTGTGCATTTGTATGTAACGCCAAGAAGGAAAAGTCTGAGACCCATCGTTTAGTATACCGATCGTCTTAGAATTAAATTCTGAGTCGATTTAGCGATGTCCGTCTGTCTGTCTGTCCGTCCGTCTGTTCATGTATTTTTGGGGAACAAAGACGATCGCTATTGATTTTGGAAAAAATCGGTTCTGATTTAGATATAGCTGTCATATATATTTATCCCCGATCTGGTTATAATTGGCGTGTTTATCAACCGATGTTCTTCAAACTCCGTATATCCGAATATTTTATGAGTCTCGAAAAACTTGCAAAATATTATCCAAATCGGTTCAGATTTAGATATAGCTCCCATATATATCTTTCGTCCGATTTAGACTCATATGGCAACAGAGGCCAAAGTTTACTACCGATTTTCGTGAAATTTTGCACAGAGAGTAGAATTGGCATTCTACCAATGCTTGGTAAATTTGATTGAAATCGGTTCATATTTAGATATAGCTCCCATATATATCTTTCGTCCGATTTGCACTTATATGACCTCAAAAGCCAGAGTTTTGCCCTGACTTGCTTCAAATTTTACACGAGAGGTAGGTTTAACGGTGTCGTTATGTGTGCCAAATTTGTTTAAAATCGGTTCAGATTTAAATATAGCTCCCATATATATCTTTCGTCCGATTTGGACTTATATGACCTCAAAAGATATGACCACATATCTTGGCGAGATCTAACCAATATCCTTGTAAAATCGCCACTGATGAGTAGCAAAAATTGTAAATATTACTAAAATTCTCCTATATTTATCTCGAATATATATGTATCGCCTGATTAATCATAAATGCTCTTATGTACAATTGCATTAAAATTTCTCTCGCTTCATATGTCCCATATTTTTGTTTTAACTAACATTGTGTTTCATCCCAAGGCGTTATCCGATTTAAATTTTAATTCTACAGATTTTGTAGAAATACAAAAAATTGTCTCCATTAAAGGTATTTGTATCTGGAAACGCAAACCTTTATACAGCTCCCAGCAAATTTGAAGTAGTTGAGATGGTAACACAAATGTTTGTGTACATAGTGGTGAAGGGTATAATATAGTCGTCCCCGCTCGACTTTAGACTTTACTTACTTGTTTTAATTCTTATTCTGTTTTTAAACTATTTGAAACAAAAAATGTTAAAATTAAAGAACATCTTTGGAAGGACATTTTTGGAAGTGCTTTTAAAGTTGTGCATTTAGAAGAACTTTATTTTTTTTTTTTTTGCTGGGACACTAAAAAGGCTGGTGATAATATAAGAGGATTGTGTTCAATATCTAAATAAAATTATCGAAAAACCGAATGAAAGATTTATAGAATTTCCTAAACACACTCTAACCCCCATATAGAAAATTTAAACTTTAAACCTACTTTTCCCATATAAAACCTTTCGATAAACTATCAACAAATTGTTTTGAATCAAAACAACACACATAAAAATTCAATTCCTAATAAATGCAAAGTAAAAAAATTCTTCCGGCTGCCCAAACCTTGCCCATTTGCCATATCTATTTGAAAAATGCTCCCATAATTGCTAAGATGTCAAAATTATGTAAAATTTGCTCTTAAAAGTCAATGCCTCGAAAACAAACAAAACGTCAGGACATATTTCATTGAAATGAAACTAAACGAAGTAACAAAAAGAAAAAAAATCACAAAAAACAATGCCATACCATTTGCAGAGCAAACAAAACAAAATGCAAAAAAACTTCAGGTAATGAATGTGAAAACAATTCGCCAAATGTTTGTTTCACAAAACTGTTGCGATCTGTGGTATGGCCACCAAAAAAAAAACGAAACAGCTCCAAAGAGTCCAACGATGCAAGGCATAGTGATTTCAGTTTATGCAGACTCTATAGTCAGATAGCAGCATCACCATCCCCATACTCCTCGAATGGGGATTTTTTTCTTGGTCTTTAATTGCAAACGGCAACAAGTGAAAGTGAAAAGTACAAGTATCTCTACAAAAAAAAAAACAAATCGCTATAATACCGGTAGTTTTTTATGTTTTTGTTTTGATTGTGTCAAAGGGAACACCAAGAAAAGGTAAATTGACAGAACTGGCAATGAAACAAGCATACAGTGGGAAGGGGACTTAAGGAAAAGAGGTCTTTAAAGGAGTCAGAAAGAAAAAGAAATCCAATCTTAAAATACCCTTTCCGTACCACATCTTGTGGAAGAAATAACCATGAACTTAATTACAATTATTGGATTAATTCCTCCAACGG
>PGFW01037972.1:8564-18853 GCA_003123925.1 Haematobia irritans | reverse complement strand
GTATTGATTCCGACAGTCAAATTTGAATTTAAATATTCGTTTTTTTTTCAGCTTTTTCTTCATGAGCTATCACAGTGCTTTAAAAACGTGCTAACGACAACTTAAATTTCCAAATTCAGACTCGACTTTAAGTAGAAATTATTCTATGTATACGTTTTTAAAATAAAATGTTGAAAAACCTCTTCTATTTTTGAACGCTATTTTGGTTTGTGGTCAAGATACAAAAACTCCACAAATTTAAAGACTATTTCATTAATTTTAAGAATTTTTTAGAATTGACCCTAGCCTTCTTTCATGAAAAGATACCCATTTTTAAGTTGAATCACTTAACTATAAGGACAAAAAGAATTTATCGGCTATTGGACAAGGAAAACAGTTTATATAAGAGAAATTCACAAATGCTATTATAACCAAAATTCGCGTTCGTATTTTAAGGAAATGAAATCTTTGGCCTCACAACAATATTTTTTCAATGTACAAAGCAATTCACATCTACTATTTTAATTTAGTTATATCATAATAAACGAGTCAAATGCTAATATTCCTAATAATTTACTGACAGTTTATATAAGGAATTGAAATATGTGGAAAACCTTATTCTGACAGCAAGGCTTAGATAAAAACGAAGTTTTATCCATATTTCAATAGGAACATGTCGAAAATAAAAAAAGCCAAAAATAGCTAAAAGGGGCATGAAAAAAAGCCAGAAAAAAAGCTAAAAGCTAAATGCATTTTTTCCCCGCTAAACGTCTTCAAAAAAAGCCAAATCTAGCGGGAAAAAAGCTAAATTGGCAACGCTGATTTTAAGTGTAAGATTATATTTGATTGAATAATTTAAAGTTATATTTTCCCGGCTGCTATTAGCTGTGTAAATAAATAAATACAAAAAAATGGCTTCCTCTAAATTTTCTCCCAAACAATTTCATTTCCATGGCCCAAGACTGTAGTATAATGCGAACTTCATTGACTTCAGCTGAATTGTATTGGCCATTATTGCTATAAATGTACGGTGCTTTGAAACTCTACAGCACATTGTTTATTATTGCAGTGTTCTAAATAAATGCTACACACACACAGATCTATGGGAAAATTTGGCCATAGGAAAAAAATTGTGATTACCATAAATGGTCAAAGTCGGAGACAGTGAGGAAGAAGACCATGAACAACTTTGAACAAAAAGGAAATTTTCTGCATACACTGAAATATGTGTTAGCGGGTTTCCAATGGCTTTCTAGATCCGCCAAATGCCCCAACAAAGATCATGCAGACCACCCCGCCATAGGCAATGAGAAATTTTCTGTCATTTTGTCAAATATCTCATTTTGACATTTGTGATTTGCAAACGAACAAGGAGTGGCCCAATACTCATTCTTTGGTCTTCTTCACATCGATGACAGATCGATATGGATGTTAATCACTTTTGCTTTTCTATCTAGCAAACGTGCAAAGAAATTATGGACCCTCCACGAAAAGCGAAATTCAGCTGGCATAGGTAGCTCCTCATTTTTTGCAATGCTACTTTGCCGGAAGTTATTGTAGCTGATACGTCATCCATTGGCGATGGTTACTACCAGTGGACATTTGTTAGACAGCCCAGCCAGGTCTTGGACATTCTTTAACGTCTCCGTGTCGTTGAATGTGGTCAATTGTTTGTTTGTTTGTTCGCCTACCCCACCCCACTGCTGTTTGTGAATGGGGCGGTGTTTATGCGTCAAAAGGTCTCCATTTAGCATTGGCTTTATGACACTTGTGATGCCTTTTTGTCTATAGCTGTGTGGCATGGTGAGTCTTTTCAATCGCCATCAGACACCCATTGTGGAATTGTGTGGATAGACAACAACCAACAGCAAATCATTTGGTTTAGCCAAATGAGCTATAATGGTCAAAATCGGAGGGGGAGGCAGGGAGGCCAGGCAAAAAAAAACAGAGAAAGTGTTCGGTTGTGGGCCAACCAAAATTCTCAACTTTCATGGTGATCATCATAGTTAAGAGTTTAACGAATAGCCCAAATGGACAGATGGATGGATTTAATCATTTTTTGTTTATGATGATTTACTTGTTGTTGTCATTAGATGTCTGGTGGAATTTCGAAGTCAAAGAAGAAAAGTAAAAGTTTTTTTTATATGAATTTTAACTAAATTTCATATATTTTATTTCATAGATAAAATGAAGAATGAGGAAAATAATATCGGTGTGGTTCCTCTATGGCTGCAATGAGATGACAAGAAATCCTCTAAAAAACTGAAATTTTGACACCTGTCCACTAGACAAATCATGAAATACCAAAACTTGAAATGCTTTCTTTTTTTTCTTCTTCTCCAAACTGACATTTTGTCCTCCTACCTTATGGTCTAACTATGTATCTCTAGTGTTTTTTTTTTGTTTTTGCTGCCATTGTCATAATTCCCCCAATCCAATCCATTCACTGAAAGATCATTCACGACTCCAACTCAACTTCATTCATCACTCACACGAGTATAAACAAATTATGATGTAATTTCCATTATTATGATTATTGTCATATTGTGGTTGTCACTGTTTCTGTTGGAATATTGGCTGGTTACCAATCGCCAGTATAGCAGTGGCTAGGTTGAATATTAGATTTCCTAGACTTCCTGTTTTTTGGTTGGGTGACAAGTGGGAAAAACGTTCACCTAATGACCACCATGAAAAGCCAAACAGTAAACATGACGGATTAGCAGCAGCATAGCCATCATCTAATTCAGCCAGTGGCAGTACCACAAAAGATGACTAGGCAGCATAGAGATAATGTCACACAATATCAATAGTCACCAGTCCTCTAACATTTCAGCCTAAGCCAGCAGTTTTAGTATGGAATTAATACTGGCCGTGTTTCCGTCTCATGGTCGGTTGACCATAACGACCAACAAAAAACTCCCTCCTATGCAAAGGCATCCAAACGCCATCCAAAGATGCATTTGCATACCAAGAGCCAGGCAAAAAATCTCACTTGCTTTTGCAGAAAATATTCCGAAATTTGTAAATAGTTTTGGGGCCTTTCGGGCATTTTATCGAACAAAATTATTAATTTCACTTTGTCCTCTTGCAACTCTCGATTTGGAGTTAAATGACCTCCAAAGAAAACAATGCAAAACACAAAGGCAAATTATCAAATAAATTCAAAAATTAAAAAAAAAATTCAAGTACTTTGGGTAACACAAAAGTTTGGAGGAAACGAATTGTACACACGTAAAGCAAGTACACTGTGGGTTAATTGAATAATATTCATGTGTATTCAAACATATATTCTGGGGAATCGAATTTTCTTATATATAAATAGTAGGTGATAAAACTGTTTTAATTTCAAAATTTGGTTAATGGATATTAAAAAAACAACTTAATCAGAGATAGAGTTGAAATTGTAAAGTGAAAAACATTTCAACATTGAATTTCGGTAGAGAATAAGTTCCGGGTGTAAAGTTGTTGACGCCAAAGAGACACAAAAAGTTTCCATCACAATAAAAGCTGGCACATTGAAAAAAGTGGCACAAATGTTCATAAAGAATTTATATTAATTTTTGTAAATAGAATTGTTAAATAGTTTTTTTTTCCAAAATAAATTTAAATTATCCTAATAATCATTTTATATCGATTTAATCGAAAATCACCACTTGAACTTTACAGTTCAGGTAGTATTGGTATATTTTTCAATATATTCCTCTTCAACTAACATAAGAGGTACTTCACAAATTTTTTATAGAAATAAAATTTTGACAAAATTTCCCATAGAAATAAAATTTTGACAAAATTTTCCATAGAAATAAAATTTTGACAGAATTTTCCATAGAAATAAAATTTTTATTTTTTAAGTTTGATAGATTTTTGCTAAACGTTTCTTCAAATGATTGTGGATTATTTTTGGCTCGAGTGGCAACCATGGTAGTAGAAATAAAGTTTTTATTTTTTAAGTTTGATAGATTTTTGCTAAACGTTTCTTCAAATGATTGTGGATTATTTTTGGCTCGAGTGGCAAGCATGGTAGTAACCCTACTATAGACAATTTTCGTTACCTAGTTTTAGGGTTGAAAATATTATGGTATACGAACACAAAAACAAATTTGTATCTGATTCAACCACGAAATTAATTGATCCAATTAATTTTTTAATTAATATACTTCAAATCACGAAAATTTAAAAAAAATGCTTGATACAAAATTAATTGATTCCATTAGCAAATTTTAAATAATTGTTTAATTAAATCAATTAAAAATTTTATTGATTTTGATTCCAAAACTCAATTTTAAATTAACCATGTAAATTACCATTTATGTTTTTTATTTAGATTAAAAAATTTAAAATAATTTTTTAATTTAACTGACTTAGTCTTCCGAGCTTGGTTAAAAAGTTCATTGTATCAATTAAATTTTTAATTGAAAAAGTTTTCAGCTTCAATCAACTTTTTAATTGGAAATATTTTGGTGATATTTTTTGTGTGAAGGGAAAAGGAGCACAAATATATTCCCTTAATTGTTAAGGTACCGATCTCATCCATAATATTAACCGAATTTGGGATACAAATTTACAAATAAATGGAATTAATTAAAAAGTGACACAACGAGACAAAAAGTTGTCACAAAAATTTGAAAAGTATGATATTTAGTGGGAAATTTGACACCAAAGTGACACAAAATTAGCATAATATTTATATGTCTATATATTTTAAAACAAGCCATAAAAAGATAAACATAGAGAGAGAAAGAGCATCGTACAAAGTGTAAAATCTTAAATTTTTGGCTTTATAAAGTCTTTCTATTTGGAATTGATAAATTCATAAAAGACGAACTGACAGCGAAGGAAAACAAACAAAATAGAAAATTATTAAATAAACATATAGGAAAGAATAACGTCGGACCGGGTCGATTAAATTTTACCCTTCACCCCACTAGGTGAACATTTACATATTTAACTATGTCAACAGTATACAGATTTCTCAACAAATTTTTTTTGAAAATTGGATTTGATTTTGATCTAACAAACATTTTTTCTATTTCATTAACAATAACTCCTTTAAGGTTTAAATGGCAGCCCGGTCACTTAGACTATTCAGTCCATGGTGATAAATAGAAATAAATAAATTTTTAAATAAAATAAGAAAAAATTTTGTATTATGAAATCATATCCATATCATCAAGATAGTGACACCACATGGCAAATGGTGTCATCCCAATGGAAAAAAATGGCAAATCTGTTACTATAGTGGCACAATGGTAATACTACATTGAGGAATAAAAATAGTGTGCGTTTGTTTCTCTTGAAAGACATTAAAATGAAACAAAGAGCATTCTGTTAAAATGAGAAATAAAATACACCTAAAAAAAAGTGACCCCACCGTGGAAGAAAATTTAGGTTTATTTTAGAAAATTTTAACTAAAATAGTTTTCTAATTGCAACATGTTACAAATAAGTTAATACTTTTGAAGAAAATTTTTTAAAAATAATTAATTTTTTTCTGTTGTTTAAGAAAATTTCATATGTTAAAAATTGTTAAAATGTCTTTAGCGCTGTACGAAGTTCGAGACAGTTACAATTTTAGTAAAATGTACTCATTTGAGAGACTTATGAACTCAATTTAAGCAAACTTCTGCCATTTTAGGAAAATATGAACTATTTTATTTTTTAGTAAAATTGTGCACTATATTTGTATACAACTTTTTTTCTTATTTTTAGTTCACGTCATTAAAGTTAGCAAAAAATTATTCAAATAAGGAACATTTACTCATATTGTGCAAAATTTAACTAAAATCAACTAATCGTCATGAACTAAAATAAAGTTCAGTTGCCATTAGAGCCCCTTTTTTCTGGGTGTATGTTGTTTTTTTAATTGCCTTTTCGAAAAACACTACCATATCTACTATATATCGCTTCATTCTTCTCTTTACCAAGGCTAAAATTAACCTAGGTTAGGTTAGGTTATGTGGCAGCCCGCACGGATGAAAAAGACTGTTTTTCATATGTTTGGCTATAAACATTATATGTTTGGAACACAAATTTTTAAACACAATATTTTTGAGTGCAAGCATATAATGTTCATAAACTAGCATAACATGTTTGGGACATATATGTTAATATGTTAGAACATATTATGTTTGGGACATAAAATGTTTGTAAATATAATATGATTGGATGCAAACATATATTAATTTAGAAATAGCCTATAAACATATATGTGTTTAGTAGCTTGGAGCGCTATTTAACAGGGAGCGATATTGAATTAAGTTGGTGGTTGTTGCTTGTTATTACAAAATTAACATTTTTTTTTCTTGGGCAATTGATCAGCTACTCTTGATCCTTACAAACTGTGTGGTCCGCTGTTCGAATCCCCGTCCGGCAAAAGGTGAAATTAAAATAAAAAAATCATACAATTGAATAATTTCTTCTACAATGTTTGTATTACAGAAAAAGGTGCTAAGAACTAAAAAATCTCGTGGAAGTGAGAAAGATGTGGGGAATATACAATTCTGGGCAGAAACAAAATTTTGAGGCCCTTCAGGTCGGAAACCTATGTTGTTAGCACCTATATTACCTGTTTATTTCATAATTCCATTATGATTGTAAATATATGAATAAATAAATAAATAAAATTTTGAGCACAATATTGTTTGGGAGAATTTTTTAAAAGCATATAATATTTTTGGTGCAAAAATGCTTCGCAAACATAATTATATGTTCACATAATAACATATTGTTTTTTGAAAGCCAACATTATTGAATTTGAGATCAAAAATACAAAATGTTTGGGAAACTTAGACTACCCAAACATATATTTGTTTAGACCAATATGCTTTCAAACATATTATATATTGGAAGAGATCAAACATATAAATGTTTGGGCAATACCCAAAAATGTATATGCTTGAAGCAAAATATGTTTGGGAGTATATGTTACAGAAGCGATTTTTTGTGAGCGTGCGATGTATCAGGCTCACTTAGACTATTCAGTCCATTGTGATACCACATTGGTGAACTTCTCTCTTATCACTGAGTGCTGCCCGATTCCATGTTAAGCTCAATGACAAGGGACCTATTTTTTATAGCCGAGTCCGAACGGCGTTCCACATTCCAGTGAAACCTCTTAGAGAAGCTTTGAAACCCTCAGAAATGTCACCAGCATTACTGAGGTGGGATAATCCACCGCTGAAAAACTTTTTGGTGTGTCAGGAATCGAACCCACGACCTTGTGTATGCAAGGCGGGCATGCTAACCACGATGGCTCCCTAACCACAAAGTGGTCAAAACCTAACACAAAATTTCGACTCCTCTCCTATGGAAAGCAAGCACAGTGTTCATGTCTCTATCTACATGAAATAAAAATAAAATTCCCAAAAATTATTACAGAAATATTGAATTCCGTTACGTCGCATATTTAATTATGCTTATCATGCAATGACAATAACTGAATTTGGTAAATATTTTCGCAATTCATTGCCGGGCACTTTTCTTCATGAATAAACAGAATGTGGCGGCGCTAATCCACCCACTGTCAGAAACACCAAACAATCATCGTCGTCGACAAATGAAACGTGTTTGAAATTCCAATACAACAACCAAAAGGAGATCTTCCTACAACAACTAAACGTTGGAAACGAAGCAAAAAAAAAAACAAAGGATCGCAATCTTGGTTAAATCAGAACTTTGTTTTGTTTCCCCTTATCAAAGTTGAATGATTCGCGAAAAATGTCGTGGTATGAATGATAGACTTGCTTCTCTCTCACAAAACTTTCCTATCTCTAGAAAAAACAACAAAGGCATATGAGTAGCACCCAATTAATTGTGGTTGCCCATTCTAGTTCCACACCTCAGAATTGAGCCCTCAGAAATATGTTCGCGCTGAACTATTCATCAACAATACGCGAGCGGGGCACTATAAAGGGGGGGGGGCGGGGGGCGGGGCAAATATTATGAGAATCATGCCTAAGCGCCCATCGGGCCGCCTGAAAGAAAAACTAAAACCACCGCATATTACTCAACTTACAACTATGCGGAGCGATATATCGCATAATATAAGATTGCCAAGTTTGATTATCATTTAGAATATAACGGTTCTAAGTTTGGAGAGTTTATGATGATCAACACAGCTGGAATACTGCAACAACTTCACAACTCAGTATGGCAATCAAGCCACACCACAAGCTTTGGATTATACAACTTCAAACTCATCATTCCCATTATTTATTATTCAATCCAATCTTTGAATTGCGAAGGTAAGTAATGCAATCATTGGAATATTGCCAAGTCCTTCAAATAATTGCGTAATCTTGTAGCGAGGGTCGTTATGGCCGAAGCATTCACTTTACAATATCATAGACGACATAGACCTTATTCACTATTCACGTCCATCTGGAACATGGAACTAATAGTTATTATTTTTGTTGTTGTTGTTTTTTTTTTTTATTCGGTAGGTACAGACATAGACGTCGAGTATGGTTTCCCTGGAAGGAGATCCGTTCAGGCCACAATTTCTTCCGTTGCGGAAGGAAACCGTCAACATTCGTTTGATTAGCTACACATGGCCACTGCAAATGGAGCTGCTATACCGTATGCTATTCCTACTGTTGCTGCTGCTGGAATAACTATTGTTCAATTGGCCATTATCTTTCACTTTAGACATAAAACAAAATCGATATACGACCATCAATACAAATTTCATATCCATGCATTCGAATAGGTAACCAGCCATCCAGTTAGCCATGCATCAATGAATTTGATGGAGCATTAAAATATACCAATCATGGTTGTTGATGAAGTGTATATCCATGATCAGTACAACTCTTGTTTGTTTCTTAGCTGCAATGCAATAAAATAAAAATGGATGAAAACACAAAAATTTCCCACAAAAAATAAAGGAGAGTTTCATTGAACATTGACCCATACAATTTGTATGTACTGATATTTCAGGATTTTTATGGATATTGCCTGCATAGGGATTTATATGATTCATAAAGGCAATTAATTTCGGATGTACGATTTGAGTATTTTTCGAAAGGTTATTCAAAAAAAAAATCTATTGAAGCGAATTTGTATTATAAACAGGTTTGAGATATTAGCCGAAAGACATGCAAACAATTATAGATAATTCATATTATATATAATTTTGAAATTTAGGACATTTGAGTAAGAGTACTCAGGGGATCAGATCTTATATTGGTAGAGCTATACAAAAGCCAAAACCAGATTCTGCTGAGCTGACGAATACATTGTATAGTCTGAGGTATGTTTAACCCATATTCCCTATGAATATCCCATGTGGAACAAAAGATTACTTCAATCATATAAAAAAGTGAAATCATCTTCTATTTTCGTGTGAATGGTAATCGACTTCCTCCTTCGTCTCTATTTTTGCCATGTTGTGCCACTTTTTAAGAATGTCGACACCGAATAGAATTATTCGTTAAATCGGCTTCTGAATCTTTGAGCTGCTTATATAAATTGAAAAAAGGTAATAAAATGACTGCTTCCTTTATCTATATTTAATTGAGTAAAATAGAATTTAGAATTCTAATACCAAACATGAAGACAAATCACTTTAGAAGGCTTAAATGGTTCTGGTGACGTTTCTGAATTCTGATTTTGTTATAAAATTTGTTTTTTTGTTCCTTCACTTTTATATACTCCCATGCTCCGATATTGCAAATCGCAAGAACTTATGTTTCTTCTAACAAAAAAAATGGGGATGATCTCGGTCTTTAATCCCATATGAATTTGAACTTTTCATTAAAGAGAACTATATTGCCAAATTTTATGCACTCTTAGAAAAATATGTTTTTCATATGTAAGGAGAGATCGGTCCTAAATGTTGCCCTCTTACCCATAAATACAGAAATGATGAAGATAGTTCACCTTCATATTTATATACCACCCAATTTTATTAGCGAACTCCCATTTCCACTTCCCGAACAGTTAGAAGACGACTACTGGTCTCCTGGTGTTGTCTTTCGAAATCTTGATCTTATTGCAGCTCACAGGCTGATATGACAATAAATTTTAAATTGTTACTGATTTCTATCGGAGAACCTATTACTTTATTATTTTATTTATTTTTTTTTTTTTCATAAAGATTTGTCAAAAATGTATTGAGGATTTTTGAGGACGAAAGCGTCCTAATTTGGGCACAAAAGCCAGAGAAATCCTAGCAACACTGGATATAAGAATACTTCCTCTCTGACCCACATGACAGTTTTGAAGGCAACAAATCAACACACGCACACATATGTTAGATCACGATTTTCAGTAATCTACTGATATTATCTATGTCGTAGTATTATATATAA
>PGFW01037966.1:12461-29447 GCA_003123925.1 Haematobia irritans | reverse complement strand
GGCTACCATATGGATATGGGGTGTCTGTTTCAACTACCATTTCCTTAGTTTTATTACTGACCGAATTCCGTATGTTGTAGCAGCAGCAGCAATAGTAGCACAACCAACAACAACTTCACATCATAGAGAATACAAAAATCATTTTTATTACAAGAAATTTCGATTCAACAACAAAAGGGCCCAAAAAATGACCAACCGGCAAAATATACTCGTGCCATACCAATCATTTAACTATCAGCCAAGGGGGAGAGAGGGCGGTTTAAGTGGTCGGGCAACCGTCCAGCCGACATGACCTTATGCCTTCCTAGTGGATTTGTTGCTTGCGCTTGTTTGTGTAGAATTGTGGCGCAGATTGCAAAAGTTAAATTGGTTTGGTTTAGTACGAAAGTCGTTTTGGCATATCGGAACATACTATACCCGGGGGGCCCCCCCATTGTGTTGAGCCAATTAAGATTACTTCCATTTCATCCCCTAATATAAGTGAACAATATAAACGCATTTTCGCTTTTTGATGTGGGGGCAAAAGCGAGGTTGGAGTTGAGAAAGAAAAAACCCAACAATTGATCAATTTTCCTTTTTTTCCCATTTCACTCAAATATTGTGGATTCACATGATGCATTACATCCACCCAAAATAATAAATTTGCGAATACATTCGATCGAATGGAGGGGTTACTGGTGAGCTTGGTGTTTATGCATTTTAGTTTTTCCTTTACAAGCAAAGCTATAACCACTGTTTGTTATGGCCATTGGTCTGACAAGATTCTTTATGGCAAATAAATTACCATGGGTGTGTATGGGCGTAAAGAGAACAATATAATCAGGATTAGATCTGATATGTTATGAAAAGCAACGAAGAATATTTACTTAGAGCAGAGAAAATTTGATGAGTTGAGATGCAGTAATTTTATTTATATCCATTTTGTATCTAATAGAGAGAAAGAATACGCCATAACCACACTAAAATATCTCTGATCTCCCATCTTTCGTCATCTTGTCTTCGTAGCGAGATAAACAGAGAAGTAGGAAAGAGAAGATATGAATATATACTGAATGAGATATCATTAGGCAGACTCTTGAGTATATTCTGTATAGATATTGTGGTAGTTGAGTACAATAAGAGGATAGTTAAATTGCATTCTTGAATATTAAGATTCGGGTAATCTCATACACTCCTGGATAGAGACTCTTTATAAAGAAAATATGTATGTCTTCACTATTGGTTCATGAACAATTGTGTAAATAAGTTAATATGTATTGTACACATATATATATAGTGTTATCCTCATTTTTAGTAATAAATGTATATCTGCATGAAAGAAATCATGAAATGATGTTACCACTCTCGGAATAATAAATAAAAAACAATGAAATGCTCTGCTATAGTATTATGTGGCTTGATCTTGGACGAGTACATGGATACAAGAGATAAAGATGCAATCAAATACTATCACTCCGAAATCATCACGGAATAGATATATATGCCGTACTCATCGATATGGTTGTATTCGATATAATGGATTATAATTATGTTGTGGTACTTAGAAGATATATATCATAGTGATATCTAACAATTGATTTTTTGAGTTGTAAATTGGGATAATATCAATTAGAAGAAATAGTATATAGTTAGATATGGGGTTGTATTTAAAATATGTGTAATATATAAAAGAGCTATACTTTTATTGCATCATTATCTAAATAAGATAGGCGATCTTTATTTTGCTTCTCAGACCTTCATATTTACAAAAGTAAGAAGCAGATATCCACTCGGAAAGATATTTGGTTTTTTGGTCGCGAATTCTGCTGAGGATGAGAATAGCAGTAAGTTTAAATCATTTAGTTGCCGGAATATCTGCGGCTCGAAAAAATATTTTGGCGTATCATAAAACTATCGACTGATTAAGAGTATATAATTTGTGTCTCTAACTAATTCTTGGTATTGACAATTTCAGATACTGCTATTCCTTCAAAAATCATGCGCATACAAATCAACCTAGGAGGCATAAGGTCATTGGCTGGACGGTTTGCCGAGCCATTAAATACAGTCCTACACTTTCGACCTATTGGCATAGATAAAGTGTAGCTCTATCTTAAGAATTGGTTATTGGCTAAGAAGGCTGACTGGGTTCTAACACTGGTTGAGTTCATCATTTTTGTGTGGCCATTGTTTAATAGATGCTTATGGGAGTCGAAAGAAATATGATTAACTATCGATAAATATATTATATTCTGATATTTATATGATAAATATTCTCTTATAAGACTCAGATACAATTGTTAGTTAATGTTTTGCTTATATTAGATAATTGTTGTGTAGAAGATATACAACATTCGTGATATTCTGATCAGTGTAGAATAATTATTGATCTAAAAAATGTATATATTGGTTCGGTTTGTCTAAAGTAGTAAACAATAATATTGCATCAATTTTCAAATAGAGTTTAGTATTGAGTTAACCCCTCGACTCAATATAGATGAGTTTGTTCGCCCATTGCTAATGACATTCCACCGTATCACGAGGTTTGCGTGATCCCCAAATCTTGCAATGACCTTAAAGGCACAGGACCATCGAGTTGCGATGTGCGAATTAGTGGCGGTGGAGAATTATTTAGATCGTATAGGCGTTGGTTATGAGAGATCAAGATACCGGAAATATATTAACGAGCAATGCATAAAGGGCTCAACAATCTCGATTCATTTGCATTTAGATCTGATCCCTCTTATGCTGGTTCCTCGATGTGGTTTATAGTTTGACTGTATTCTAAATCTGAAATAAATATTCTATAAAAAAGGCAAGTGGAATGGGTAAAATATGGTGTGAATATAATAGGGGGAGCTATATTTGTAAATTAGACTCCGGCAGTATTAACAAATCTTGGTTTTTATAGTAGGAATTTGTTGCGCGACAATATGTGTCGAATAAAAATTTCGTGAAGGAGAGTTAACTTCCTCGGGATTTAAAATATATCTAAAAATTTACAATTAGGTGAGGCGCTCGCTACTCCATTCCATTCAAAATATTCATAGGTATCTTCTTAGTATCATAAAGATAAGTTTTGAATCGCTAATATGATAAGTCTGAGGTAATGGAAATGGAGCCAATCTTTTTGGTTGTAATGACTCAAGAGTACGAGCTAAGATAATAACTAGTCTCGCTTTCACCTTTTGAGAGAGAGAGAATGTTTAAATTCAGATGCGCTCTCGTACTCGTCTAACTAAAGTGAAGATAGCATGCCATTCTCTCAGATACGCGGTTCAAAATTGGTCTTCGGTCCATATAAAAAATATATTTGTTTATTAATTTTAGAGTCGCAGCGATAATCCCGAGTCTGTGTATATATGTAATTTTAAATATTCGGACTAGCATCTTTTTTTGCTGGAAAAGAGGCTCTATCCTCAGCAGATTGCTGCCTCCTACATTGTAATCATAATTGAAGGATTTTCAGAGTTTTGAGGTTTTAGAGTTATAGTATATGAGGGGGAATTCCTTAGATATTATATTCACATGCAAATAAATTTTGAACTTTGTTATCCAATCATCCGACTGAAATCGTCATTAAACAAATTTATTCGTTGGGTTCTCTCTCGTTATACACGTGTTTAGCGCTGAAACCACTCTTTTCGGATTTTATGCTTCGGACTTGGGATATGTCATTGAACATCAATCGGTCTCTCACTATTCTTGTTAGCGTCGCACCAAATATAACATCGTTCTTTGTAGAAAACTTTCCGCTAGGTCCCCATTGAAGTATATCACTCACTAGCTTTAAGTTGGTTTGATGACAGATACCTTTGAAAAGAAGAATATATAGAAAATGGACCGGGACGAATTTTAATATCGCGCCGTGGCATACAGAGCTGGGAATAACACACCTTTATTTTCGATATAATACATCGGCGATACATCTTTTTATGCGATGACACTTCCTGCAGCGCAGTCGGATCTAACTGGGCGTTTTCTAATGGTGAGGACTCGGCGCGGAGTTGTGTAGTCGATGGTATGTCTGTACTCTATGTAGGAGTTGTAGGTAGTCTAGAGTCAATTCTCTCTAATTAAGGCAATTAGATGATATAACAAGTGATAATATGTGCTGAATTGAGATTAAATTTCTATAGGGGTCGCCTTATGACATTGTTTGTGTCGCCGCTTCTTTAATATAGTTCTGGTGATTAATTTGCTCTTGGTGAGACTCATAGAAGCACACTTATTTGCTCTAGATGGTGAGTAAATTCGTCACACCGGTACGTACTCTACTCACACATAATTGTTTGATCTATGATTTCCCACTTTGATTTCCGGACTAAAAATTTGTGTGACAACGTCCAGCTCCTGGGCTAGGTATCTTCAGTGAGTGCTGGTCACATTTGTGCTAATATCATTTTTTTTACACTTTCGGGGTATTTATATTGTGGACGCTGAGAGACCTTATTATTCTCACGCAGCACCTTGGACCACTTTCGCCTTAGGTTACATGGTGGGAGGTCTATCGAAGAAAGAGTAGTATATTAGGCGGTGGCATATTTAGAAGGTGTGGCTCCTCATGCCCTATACATGGAAACTAAGTGGGGAGCTAGATTCGCTGTGGTCTTTAGACTGATTAATAAGTGGCAAATAGGCTAGATAGGGCTTAGTAGATAAGATAGAGTACAGTTTGCCGAGTCTCTACGATGGTTAGCAGATTTGTGGGAATCCGCCTACTCGTAATTTTTTGGTAGTGAGTAATCTTTGGTTAAGAGCGCCCTGGAGTTAGATATGTTGGTGGTGTTGGTTTCGCGGACTGTCTCGGCCGCTCTGACGGGAAATACTTCGTAGAAACACAAAATATAGGTTTTCTGCAACAACACCACTCGTTGATTACGTTTAGGAGCCATACAACTTTGGAGTGTCTTACATGGTCTCTGTGATTGCAAACAATACACGGTGACTTTGCTTCGTCGGTTTCGATTTTGGCTATTCGTATGTTTCTTGTTTTATTGTTGTGATCTATTCTTCCCAACTCTGAACCTTCAACTCTCGGCCTCCATTAGAAACCTCGGTTGTTCCCTGTTATACTTTCATTCTGTGGGGGCTATCTCATCTCCTGTTCATATCACGTGTCCACGACTCTTCTATGTAGCCTTCCTCTTAATTATTTATTTATTTTTTTATACTATTTTTTATCACACGTATTCTCCTCTATCTCATCAGCGCCTCTCCTCATCAGATCTGTCCCTCCCTTCCTGTTTTTGTTGAGGTTTATAGCTCTCAGTCGTGTCTGTTAGCTCCGCGTGTCACGCTATTCTAATGCTTTGGCTAGTGTGGGTTTAAAATTTATCAGGTGTCCATACGAACTAGCCGATTAGCCAAGAGACTGAGAAGTTATAGGCACGATATAATCTGACACCGCTTCCTCGAGTTCGTGTATACCCTGCAGTTGGCGTGTTCCTCGACGGCATTCCCCTATCCCCCTTCCAAGCTTTACTGAAGCATCCCCTTCCGCGACTCTTGGGTCCCTCATCATCTCGCTACCTCGTCAGCCCCCTACCGCTCCGCCTACCATATAAAGAACAATACTTAATCTATTAACTTTACTAAATACAATCGAAGAACATAGAGATGAAGAAGATCCTTTTTCAACTATATGGGGATGAATCAAGTGTTCCTTCATACTTCGCAATCAGCTCATTTCCTCGGACTCATTATCAGTGACTGTGGTATCTCCCTACACCTTCCCCGTGCGCCTCTCACCCACGTTGTGAGACCTTCACTCGTTTTTTAATGTTTTAGGGTGTTCGAGACAATTTATCCTTGCTCGCAGTACTTCCTCGATTTTAAATCGCTTCAGTTGAGGCGTGTGGGTGCGCGTATTATACGAGACACAGTTACGGACATTAGGGATACTGCGCTTCGTTCGCTATCCACCACCTTAGTTGGTGTTGGTCTTCTCATTAAAGGTGGACTAGTGCTGACAGTCTATCTAATGAGTGACGCTGAGACCTATCGCCCCGCTCTCTTCTCTCCTCCTCTCTCTCGCTTGTATAATATCTCTTCTATGTTCTCCTCTTTCCCTCCGTTTGTGAATTTTCTCTCCCTACTAATATTTCTTATCATTTTTTTTTACAAATTTTATATCTTTGCCTCTACGATTTAGCAATTATTGTAGGATGGAGTTTTGGGACTACAGGTCTCGCAGTATCCCTTTGGACTGTCCCTCAGTGTAATATGTGACTTCATAATATGATCCTCCTCGGTTACTGTTATTCTCTGGAGTGAATTTTTATATGGTTCCTTCTTAATTGAACTGTAGTTTACTATATCCAGATATTGGTAAATATTTTTATATAACTATCCCTTGGATTATCTTTACATGATCTGTACTCAACTCAAGTGGAGGTCGGTAAGGGAGTGTTCGGTAGTTAAATGATTTACCTCCCGCCTCTTCTATTTAAAGATATAAACCACTCTTCTCACCTGGTTTGGCCTCGCTTTTTTATTTGGACTATGCTTTCATCTCTCACACCAGCTCACGCCGAATCTCACGCTATCCCCTACTCTATTTCTTTATGCATCAGCGCTGCGATCTGTGTGAAGATACGGCCTGTAACGACCCCATAGGTATTGATTTAGTTTTAAATAATTGTGGTCTCCTTTTTCTCGAATTTGGACCGCAACCTTTGATAGTTCCCGTGGTTGTGATACAAACCATGATAAACATAAGGCTGATCAATTCGATCTAATCATTCGCACGCACACTCGGATCATTCTTAGTTTTTTGAGTAAGTTTAGTTTCCTTCAGACACCGTCAAATTACTTGTCACTCCGAGCCCGGTGGCTGTGTTTTCACTGAATTGGCGCTATTGAACGTCTTTCACTACTCCATTCCATCCTCCACATAATCTCTGGTCCCCCCCACCGAGAACTCTCTACACGCTCCGCGGGGACACATAGTGTAACTGTTCTGCAGCGCGGCGAGAACGCCGACACGATATATTTATAATGGAAAGAAGAGTGCTACGGTAGATAACTCACTTTACTTTTCGGACTGGGACTGCCTCTACACTGAAAGTTATGCATTTAAGAATCCGTAACAGATTACCGTGTGAGGGTAGATATTATTTATTTGTGAGCAGACAAGAAGCGCGCGCTCATCCAGCCCCTTACAGGCTACACTCAGACTGGGCTGATCCCATACAATTAGCGGTATGGTTCACTCTTTGATGTCACTTCCATGATTTTGTCCGTTTTAGATTTTTTCATCTGGCATAGCCAACTTACAGAAAATCTTCCAACGATTTTTTTATTTATGGCCGCTACTCACACTCCCGTATTACTACTCCCCTTACTCATCCTTATCGTCGTCTGTATTGCGCGCAATTTCCTTGATGTAGAATATATTACAATTGAAGCACATTGTAGTTATATTGAAGTATTATATTTGATTTTCTTCTTACCTTCTTGTAGTTCTTACTCCTTAGTGCTATTCGTTCATCTCTTCTAACATTCTATCTTTTTCATCAATGCTAGGGCTTTTATGACACAGAAAAGGTAGTTGTGCGGAGACCCTTCTCCTATATATCTCAACTTAACAAAGGAATTACTAAATATGAATAAATGATACAAATCAAAGTTATTGAAGACTGCTGCGAAACTTAGATAGAGTGGGAGGACTCTCATCCACTCTGTATACTTACCCTCATTAGTATGCATGTAAATACTATTACAATATTATAACATATGGGAATAAGTTAATATGTTATATTTTATAGCTTTCGCACAATAAACATTAGTTAAAAAAGTAAGATTAAATAAAATATTGAAATCTTATGTGTACGAAGAACATTTTTAGGTTCCATATCACTAAATTCAAAAGAAGACCAAAATAGAACCAAAGACTTGATTCGTGATACCTCTTAAGAATCCAAGCGACACCATAACCACGGCATGTTGTGTGTCCACCCCACCAATAGAAATATAATCAAACTACATAAAGGGATTTGCTCCGAATACTTATGACCTCCTCCGCAAACCACTGGTATTTATATCCTCGTGTCCCCAGCATATTTTTGCTTCGGTCGTATGCCTCAATAAGGCCCTCAGACATGTCTCGGGTGACATCTATAACAAGCAATTACGAGCATTGAAAGGACGAGTATACTTGAAGAGGGTTTCTGGAGGCATGGAGAGTTAGTGGCTAGAAGGAGGAATGAGATAACTAAAAATTCGTTATACTGATCTATACTATCTTAACACTCTTTGGTACCGACTGTCCCACTTTGTAAAGTAGGTACATTCGAAAAGGACATCTAACCCTTCCCTGATTTCTCTCATTAGTTTGCTGAGTACACACTATTCCGATAATTATTTTAAAGTAAAATAATATCTACCGATTTGATTTCTTGGGCTTCTAGACACCTCGAAGATATTTTTAACTCTGTATTGTCTCTTCGTATGACATGTACAACTCTGGAGATATTTTCAGTCTACCCGTAATCAGTAACCCCGATATGGCGTCGCTCATCCATGTGCTATAATGAATATAGGGTATTTACTCCCTCATTATAGACCATGCAATCTCCAGATTATCCCAATTTTTATGCGATTTCTTCATGAATCAAATAAGTTCACCTGGGTATATGCAAAGGTTTAAGGGGTGTGAAGAAGATAATTCGATGGAAAGAAGATCCGAGTCATCTTTACTTGCACCAGTGTCGGAAGAGGTGGACATAATAATTTGGCTTGGGAGTGCTCCATGGGCGATGGATCCTGGTTATTTCTCCAAGTCTCTGTACCTGTTTTTTTACAAACTCGCTGAATAGATATTTTTAATGAATCATGCTATGAGAATAGATATCCTCTCTTCAACCAGCTCATTATAATAACTTTGGACTTTCCTGAATCAGATTAACAATGCCTTCGAATTGTAGAATATTCGACCTTGAAATAACGGACTCTACGTGGCACAGATGCATTGTTTATGGTTTTTAAATATATGACAACGCTTATATGCGATACTTGGGAATATAATAAAGATAGAGAAACGTGTGCGATCTCCCCGATTTCCTTGGGAGTTGGGAGTCGACCGAATTTTTATACGATTATTGCTGAATTCAGAATATTTAGGGTGGTTATTAAGAGATACTATGTAGCGAAAGAAGGGGTCTTGGTAGGATCCTACGTTATTTGGTTGAGATTCTCCAAACCTTGTTGTGATTCTCCGATCTTTTAATGTTGATTATTATAGCCACCTCATGATTGCTTAGGCAGAATATCACTGTCATCAAAGTCGACTGAGAATTTCCGCTAATATATGTATTCTTCTAAAGTAGTAGAACGAGAGTTTTTCGGCGGAACACAATTGGATTGGGAGTGCTCACTTTATTAGAATTCTAGGTGGTAAGATGGCATTTTAAAGATTCGGTTTCCAGCGAAATTAAACCTGATATTATATCAGCGGGCTGCAATTCTTTGGTTGTAGGTTAAGACGCCACAATGAAAGTTTAAGTGATGATTTAGTCAGTTATTTTACTATGAGAATTTTTTTCAGAAATATTTTTTTGCAGAGTGTGTTTTACCCTTCCAACCGTTCTAACTCGCTTTAACTTATAAACAGAACCATCTCTAAAAGCACGCAGAAATCAAAATGAAAAGTTGTTATTTTGGTTGTGTTTGTTTACAAAGGCAACATAAACTGAGATGTTATCCTCTATATCTTGATTAGCAAATATAAAATCGTATTGCTGTAAAATTTATAAAGAACAAGAAAATGACAATTAATTGTTGCGGTAGCTCCGGACGGTTAACATTACAAAATTAATTGACCGAATATGGAAATCTCTTGCCACCGTATGCTGAGAGAAGCATTCCTCCCTGAGCATATTGTAAGAAAACATTTGTCACCATGGTGGCGGTTGAATAATTTCCCTTCCAAAAGGTGAATCTGGTTTAGGTGTATGTGGGTGCTCCCGTGTAGCTCCTCACTCAAAGATAAATGAGCAATTTGGCAATATAAAAGTCCCCTAGAAAATAAATTTAAAAATACCTCGCTATTTCCCCGTAATAAAAATGCGCATTGCGTATATATTGATTAGAAAAATTATATGCTGATATAATTAGGGTTTACGATAATAGCTGTTGGTTTTAGGTTTTAAATTCGAAGTTACGTATTTCTCAATTGGTTATTTTTTGTCCACCACCAATCTCTTTTTACTACCCTATACATTCTTTTATTAAAAGACCGGTTATAACTCATAATAAATTTTTAGCTTCCATTTTAGAGAACAATCCATTTTAACAATAACATTTTTTTTGTTTGTAAGGGTCCTTATACTAGGTTAGATATCACAGGCAATAATATACCTATAGTATAAACATTCAGCATGCCGGAATCCAGAAAAGAGCTATTCAAAATGCAAATGACTGACTGACCTGTACAAGCACTCCCAATTCCTTAAATAAATTCTTATAAGTCCGTGACGAATCTACTCCTAGCCTAACTCGCTCAAAACAGTTAAAAATATCTATATGGCCATGCTCTAGGCTTTGGGGTCCTCTTGTTGAAGCTGGTCTTAAAAAAAATGGTGCATAAATGATGGGAGAATAGCGCACAGAGAAAAACGTGTTTTGATTGTGTCCATCATGCCGAACCGACATTAGAGCATATTTCCGGGGTATAGTATGGTAAAGAGATGCTCTAACATTAGATGGACATTCGGAGAGTTGTATGTTTCGAATACGAGATGCCTTTTCGTGGTTAGTATTTATACTGACGCTCGATGTGCTCGTCCATCGTTCTTCGCAGCAGCGCAATATAGTAAAGCAAAAAAACCAACAATACTATTCCAAATCAATCAGAGATTTATACAAAAGGTCATTTTTTCTATTACATAAAATTAACAATCTCGGGTTCTAACACAAGGTGCCCCAAAAAAATAAATGATCCAAAAAATCGGACAAATAAAATATAACATCGTGGCCAAAATAATTAGCCAAGATCTTACACCTATAATCCTCAAAGAGGGGAGATGGGGCGTTTAAGATGACTCGGGAAGCCGTTTCCCCAGAAGCAGATCTGAACCTTTTGTCGTGGTCCTAGGTGGTGGCGATATTAGCGACTTGGGTGTGTGAGCTACAATTTTGCAGAGATTAGCAACAAGTTAAATTGGATGATGGTATTAGATTAACGAAATCGATTTTTTGGCTATTAACTCGGATCATTATCAGCCACGGCTTCACTGGCTTGCCAGCAACCAATAATAGCTTTGATGGTTCCATCTCTCTAATCAATTCGCCCTAATAGAGATTATGTTGGATATAAGATGAAGCAAAAAGATTTCGCCACTTTTTTGATGTGGACAAAAGAGAAGTGTGGAAGTTAGTAAAGAAATAACCCAAAATTAGATATAACTCATTTTTCTTAAGATTTCCCCTTTCTATCAAATCAATTGTGGATTACATGATGCCAACCAACCACAAAATAGAATGCGAATACCATGAGATCGATAGGAGGAGGTTTGGTCCGGCTTAGCTTATGGGTGCTGGTATCTTCCCATGTCCCTATTAGTTTTTTCCTTTACTTCGCAAGGCATAGCTTATATTACAGCAACTCTTTGTTATCGCGCCCATCCCTGATTCCGACCAACGCTCTTATGGCAAATATTGTACCATCGTGGTTCGCGGGGTCACTAAGAGAAACTCAACCTCAGAGATCGATGTTTCTGAAAGCAGCTGCCCAGCTCTTTTCTAGACGCGCAGTCAGATAGGAATGAGTCTCGATTATTATGGTCAGATGGCGGTTGATTACTTATTCTTCGCTATCATTCGATTCGCGCCCCACTCGAGAAGCATACATAATTCATTCTCTCTGGTACGAATTATCTCTCCTCAACCAACACGCATACAACAACCGGGGGCGCGGGATAAGAAGAAGAGGCAATGTATAACAAATGGTGGAATATACTATAGTGTGATTTCTCAGTTCTAGTGTTTACAGAGGGGAATAGTAAAATGCATTCTGATTATCTAGGGAATTATTATCTGCTGGCTCAATAGCAAATATACTCTCTGCTTGCTTTTAGTACAGAGACTCGATATAGATATGATTTCTTATTTAGTGATCACCACCATCATCGACCCCTTAAACGTGTTATATAATACCTTTTGCATAAATTGAATTCTTTGTCGGACAAATGTGCGCCATCACACAAACACACGATGTTTTATTAGACTTTCGCCTTGGAGAATAAAGGAAAATAAAATTGCATTAACACCGGCTCTCAGAGATTACACAAGAGTAGCCCACAGATACAATACACGTTATGGCTACTTCGCATTTTTTTTATAGATGGGTTGGTGATAGAATCATAGATTAATATCATCTAAATATTGATTCTTATTTAGAGTGTGACATGGGAAAAAAGGAAAATTTTTATATAATTGGTTGGGTTTTTCGCTGTTTCAACTCAAATTCAATTTTGCCCCATCAAAATAGGCGAATCTTTTTTTGCTTTTACTTATATCTTTGAATAAGGGGATGAGAGATGTGAATAAGCGATTTGAGGCGAAATGAGGGTTTTATATAGTATCTAAGATGACGATATTTTGTCAAACGATTTTTCGTATGAATCAAAATACAAATTTAACTATGTATTGAATATAGCTAGAAAATATTTACTATAAACTCCAAGCGCAACTATAAGATATCTTAGAGGCAATATAAGGTTCATTGTCGGCTTGGGACGTGTTTGCCGCACTTAAATCCTGCCTTATCTTCTCCCCTTGTGTGGTGTGTTTATCTTTTAAATAAAAGTTATGTATGGGAGTAAAAATAAATAACAAATCAAAATAACATAAAAATATACACACAAAAAAAAAAATATATATAGAGTTTATGGTTTCATTTTTTGAGGCCTTTGCTTTGTTGAATTCGAAAATTTTGATTGACAATAAAACATCGAGTTTGTTGTATTCTTTATGAAAATAGTGATTTACGTTTGTTGGTGGTTGTCGATATAATGTTGTGTGGTATTACTATACATACGGATTCGTCGCTCATATATAAACATAAAGGGAAATGGTAATGTGAAATCAGACACTCATTTGTTATGGATATGGTTCAGCATACCATTATACTACCTCCTCTACTATCTGCCATGTTGACTATGCAAATCAAATAATCCGATATTACATTATTGAAATTCCAAAACACGAAGGTGGTGCGCACAAACCGATAACGCGAAGCAGCCTCGAGCATCAAAGGATGATTTATTTTGAAATGATTGAATCGAGTAATTAGTCGCTGATTAGGTATTAAGGAAAGTAGATTATTAGGATGCTTTTTAATGAGGTCAGTATAGTACTGAGCATTGTTTAGAAGAAGTCTCGTAAGACAAATGAGAAATTCTTCTGATGTGGTTGTCAGTAGAGAGAAGTTGATCTATGTTTATTCTCTCATCTGAATATAAAACTAAAAAAACATTGATTGTATTTATGGTTGTGTAAATAGTGATGCTAAATTATATTAGTATAAACCTTGTGCAGTATTATAGAAAAATATTGGTTTCTATGGTAGAATGAAATCATATTTATTTGGGTTGGTGAAATAAAGTTCTAGAATAGATATGGAAAAACGTTCTTGTATTTAATATTCTAATATTTTAAAATATTAATATTTCGCCAAAATGAAAAATTATATTCTAAAATTTATTGCATTTTTGCCTTTATAGAATACAATTGTTACGTTTTTATTGTAATGTTCAGCTGGTATAATGCATGACAGACATAGTCAGGAGTAAAATTAATAGGTGTTACGTATAAATGAGACAGATTTCACTTTTTGGAAGGAGAAATTTTCATCCGCCTCGGTTTTGAAATATATATTGTTACATATGGTGTACAGTGAATGACTTTCAGACAAAGGTGAAATATTATTTGGTCATATATGAGGGTCAGTTTTTTAGATATGAGACTTCCTATACTTTTTGCACATTATTTGTCATTATGTTTATGTGATCTTATAAAAATTACGTATTACTGGTTTGTTTGCTAGCAAAAAAGAGAAGATAACTTTAATTTTTTTGTATCCTTTGTGATAATAAAAATAATCGCAATAACAGCTTTTCATTGTGTCGGTTAGAGCTATTAAAAAGTTGTAAATTAAGGTTTGCATCTTTATACAGGGTCTTTCGAAGCATTATGCAATTAAGGATTAATCTAAAGATAATTCAAACAAATCAACGAATTGTTTAATTTTATGGCGTTTCTTTGTAACTTATAACATGTATAAATTAAATAGAAAATAGCTTATGTTTCGAGAGCTGGGCGCATCCTATAAAATACAACCACCATAAGGAAATAATTCAGAAGAATATAAACTTTGTTTAATACCGTAGACAACTCTTCAGTCAGGCTTACTTGAAAATATAATATAACCAGTTTATTTACAGTTGGCTTTGATGACAGATATTCTGGCAAGCAAAGCATATATAGGCAACGGATGGAAAAGTCAGGGATAGGCATTTCGAGCTATGGGATAGTGATCACGGGTAAATTTACGTTTGACGGAATACAAACTATTGATACATTGGTAGCCAGAAATACTCAGATTGCATGAATGTCGCTAGGCATAAATATCTTTTGGATAATCTCGCGGGCGATCATCAATATAGATCAAATCGGGGAGAATAGCTAGAGTGTTGTATGCAGTATAATAGATCTGGCCAGATTTAGAAGGCCGTTGTGGTATATATATATGGAAAGAAAGTACTAATAACAAACGTTACCGTAAATGAGTCTCTATAAAGTAATAATATATATACGTGAAAATTTATGATAGGATCGGCCAGATGATAGATATATCAGGATTATAGTGGTGAATGGCCGAGAAATTTCAAAGGTAGTCAGTGAATGTTTATCATATATTCTTGCGAGTTATTAAAATAGGTGTGGGAATTAACAACATATTTTCAGTGGGAGCTCTACCTCAGCGAAAAAAAATATATTATAAAATCAGCACTCGATGGGTGCAGTAAAAATTAGACGGTCTGTACTCATTCCTAATTAACTTTGAATAAGTGATCTTGATTTTGAATTCTCAGGAAATCAGCATAAAAAGTTGGGGATAATCTGCGGAGATCGCGTCTATATGAGGTAATGCAAATCATAAGTACCGGATACACTGCATAGCAGATAGGCGTATATAATAAAGTAGAAATGAAATATAAAATAAAAGGAAATATTAAGGATATATAAAAGTATAAAGAGAATAAAAAAAAACATATAAAGGATGATATAAGAAAAGAAGTCAATCATATATATATTTACTTTAAAATAATGACTCCCAGGGAAACCCTACACTCAGAAACTAAGTGGGAGGAAATCGAGAGGTTTGTTTCGTTTCCGAATGGTCGCTCCTAAGGTGGACATCCGCTAGCCAAGAAGGGTTAAAGATAGTGACGAATCAGATAACCGTTTGGTAGGCTTCTCGCCGTTCAGCCATTAATGCTCACGAACCCATCTTCGATATGTCTGCTAAGCTGCGTATATGGTTAAAGATGACCCAAGAATGTCATGGGAGGTGGTTGATACTCTGGCAGCTGCGACGAAGGCAACTATTCGTCGCGAAAAAATCGAGGTTTTTGGAATGTCTACCAGTTTTCGGAGATACCCTTTAGTTTCTAATGCTATTGTATATTGGACGGAAAAATTGCTTTGTCTGGTGGTATGATATTAGTAAATACCATCTTCTCTCTATTTTTGTCCTTCTTTTAATTACTATTAACCGGAAACCTAAAATAGTTATTGTCAATATTTACATATTCATACAATTATTTTTACGTACTATTCTTTGATACCACATACACATTCTATAATTCCGCTATCTAACATTGAATTTACGTTTTATAGCTATCTTATCCCCATACTTTCAGGCTCCTATATGTGGTTCTCAGCACTTGTCATACATTGATTCTGTACTTTATTCCCTAGGTTACACCCGTACGGATCGTTGTAATTTTAATCATACATTCCGGCGCTCATTGGGCTTAAATTACATGAATGAAAATACATAAAACAAGATACATAAATCACAAGAAAAAAAAATGAAATTAATGCTTTATAGCTGCTAACTTGCGGGATTTGAAGATATTCTAACATTCAAAAATCCCTACAACATCATAATGGGAGCTATAGTTATAATATAGGCTCCATAAAGAAAAATCTTAATTATTCATTTCTACAATAAATCGAAGAAGCGATGACAGAAGATTTTACCTATGGTGAGCTCAAAGTTTTTACTATTGCGATACCTATCTTTGGCATAAATAGTTTCCTCTTGCTCTTATTTGTTAAATGTCTAAATTCATATTTCTTTTAGGGTGTCAGCCAGAAATTATAATTGTCTGCGTACCTCTCTGCTTTCCAGTGTAGTGAATAGCGTGGGTGCGCTATTCTAAAGTTACTTAGGGCATATCGGCAGCTATGTAAATAGTTGTGTTGGTGGTCTTAATTTTAGGTGATAGTGAGAGAGATTAATGTCATGCGAAGCACTGAGCAATATGCTAATCTTTTTAAAGCCCTATATTTATCAAACTAATTTCGATTTTTATCGATTTTTATCAGTTTTTATCAATTTTTTATCTATTTGTTTTTTCCAAAATTAATATCAAAAGAATTTTTTTTGGCTTTTTTCATTTTCGAAATATTTAAAATTTTGGAACAAAAAATTTCTTTTTTGAGACTTTAAAGTTCATGCGCTTTTCTTTTTTTTTTTGGAAAATTGTTTTTAACGGGCTTCAAAGTTTGGACGCATTCAAATAAATTGAAGTTTTTTAAGTTTTATATTTTATCGCGTGGAAATTACTTTTTCCTCTTGGGAACTTTTTTTAATTTGAAACATTTGAAAAAAAATTCCATATAAAAAGAACTATTTGGATTAAAATATTTTTCTTTTCTTTTATACATAGCAGTGAAAAATGGAAAATTACTTTTACCACAAGAAAACATTTCTTT